>CAUYUD010054887.1:0-29307 GCA_963575295.1 Alouatta caraya
AAAGGGTCTTAACACCCTCCATTCGGTGCCACGGGTTGGAGAGACGCGAGTCCTCCGTGGTCGCCGGCTTAATAAACCCTGCTATTTGGCATACTTTTGTCTTGGTGCTGGTTCCTTAATCTCGCCTCAAATACAACACAAGGAAATAAATAAACACAATTCCAGAGTGATCCATGATATGAAAGGCTGCAGGGGAGTGGATGCAGGGCAGAGGAGGCAGGAGGGCTGGGCGGCAGGCACTGTGGACGCAGCAGGTGCTCCAAGGGGCAGAGGCCAAGCGCGACTGATGCCTTTGCCTGCGGGGACTCAAACCCACAGCTGGCTGTCTGCTCGCTGCCCCACCCACAGAATTATCTTTGCTCAAAGATCCTATCCAGGTTCATTAGAAGCCAAGCCAAAGCTGCTCCACCCGCCCCCCAGGCCTCCCCCACGTTTCCAGCACAGTGCAGGAGCAGAGCAGGCAGTCCATGGAATCTGCCTGTGGAAGGAGACCAGGAGGCAGCACAGACCAGGGACAGGCCCGGCGTGGCCCCTCGCACCCACCTTCATCACAGGGAAGCATCTGATACACTGTGGTGTGCCCAGGAGGCAGCACAGACCAGGGACAGGCCTGGCGCGGCCCCTTGCACCCGTCTTCATCACAGGGAAGCATCTGATACACTGTGGTGTGCCCTGAAAGTGACCGGCTGCTCTGATTGTTACCAGGCTGAGCTGTGACCAGTTGGCCTGGTGATCAGTTAACAGAGTCCCTGTAGATCCCAAAATAGCTATTCAAGACCCAGGTGGCCTTCTCCCTCCTCTCCATCCCGGGGCTGGCTGAGCTTGTGGATCATTTTAATTGGATAAATGGAAAAAAATTCTCCTTTCATAAACCTCCTGACATGAGTAGCTTAAAGGCTTTCAGGAAAATGTGCTAACTTTTGACCAATATCCACATGGGCATTTCTGAGGTCCTCTCTAGCATTTGCGGAAAAAAAAAACCCTCACTTGCTAGTAGAAAATAGAGTATTAAAATAGAATCTAAATCAATTTTTTTCTGATCAATTGCTGCAGAAATGTGTACAAGTATCTGCAAATTGAGTCTCACGGCACGCAGATGCGCTTTTGCGATAGTGCAATGTTGTTATAAATTTGCCCCCTGCCCCATCGCATTTCAGCGCCTGGGGATTTGCTTTCACGGACACATAGCTGAGAAAATTTCCTTGTTCAATCAATAAATGCTTATGAGGAAATGTGGCATCGAATGTGCCCACAGTAAGCAAATTCATGTGATTTAAGAGGCCAGGCCTTTTTCTCGTCCTTTCTCTTTTAAGCCTAAAGGAAGGTAAGTCTTATGTCAGTCTATCTATTTAAAAAAGATCCTTTTAAGAAGATGTTGACCGGAACAAAAACAAAGTACCCTGATGCCTCTGGAAATGATAACTGTTCCTCTGATAAATTCCTTGATTAAAGTTGAGGACATAGGTGATGAAAACAAATATAAAAAACAAGTTACACACATACACACAGACATGCACACACACACATATATACACACAGACACACATACGTATATACAGACATTCACATACATACAATACACATGCATGCACACATACATACTTACACAGAGACATGCATACACACATATACACATATATACACACAGACACACATGCATATATACAGACATGCACATACACACATACACACAATACACATGCATGCACACATACACACATATACACACATACAGACACACAGACACACGCACACACATACACACACATACAAATACACACACATATACACAGACACACACAGACACATACATACACACACACGTATACACATGCATACACACTGGCACACATACACATATACATACACACACACCACACACATACACATACATACATACACACACAGACATACACATACACGCACACATCTTTACCCCTCATTGGACCTTGCTTTACCTAATGTCTATAAATTTCCTTGCTCTAAGACAAGGTGAAGAATTTTACAACCTCGGCAAGAACAGCAAGGGCTTTATTTCTTTGCAGATTCAGATAATACACAAAAATGCTCAGAAGGCTGCCATGGGTGCGAGTTTAAGGACTCAAACATTTATGCATGCACATACATACACACATATACAGTTGTGTGATATACAGTTGTGCACTGTATAAGGATGTTTCCATCAGTGACAGACCACGGACACAGTGGGGTCTGCGAGATTAGAATGTTGTTTTTCACTGTGCCTTTTCTGTGTTTAGATTTGTTTAGCTCCATAAATACCATTGTTACCACTGCCTGCAGGACCTCATCCAGTCACAGGCTGGCTAGGTTTGCAGTCTGGAGCACTAGGTTCCGCCATGAAGCTGAGGGTGCAGAAGGCTGTACTATGTTGGTTTATGATAGTTTGCTCTGATGTTTGTACGGTGATGAAATCACCTGCAGACGCGTTTCTCAGAATATGTCCCTGTCATTAAGTGAAGCGTGACTGTACATATATGTGCCTAACAGCTATATCTACAATGTGTGCAAATACACATATACACACACGTACACACACATACACATGCACACACAACATTCACACAAATACATATACGCATGTGCACACATATACACACACATACATACTTGCATACACACATACATGCATGCAGGTGCACACACAGTGTTTGGAAGTCTCAGGGTAGAATCAATGTGGAGAGATTTCTGGAGACCAAATCTAGGGGTGAATCAGATCCCTGCTGGCGAAGGGGTGGGCAGGGACTTGGTCTCCATGCACTTCCTGGAGCTGCTAGAGGTGGCATCGCTCTCAAAGCCTAGAGGGCTCAGCCTGGGGGTGGGGGGCTCTGCAAGGCTGTGGCCCTGAAGTGTGCCCCTCCCAGAACATGCCCCTCCCAGCACCTCTGGAAATGCTTCTGCTTGGACCTGGCTTTTCCCCAAAACCTCACAGACTCTGGAAAGCCTACAGCCACGTTCCCCTTTCTCTTTCAGGCAGGCTATGCCATCACTAACCCCCCGACAATGACCCACAGCAAGCCCATTGCAAGAAGAGGTGGACACTGTCCCTGGTGGGAGAGTGTGGTCTTTGTGTTGTCCCCGCCCTGCTCTCATTCTGCCAGGTCCACCTGAAGAAACTCCATCTGTCCTCCAAAGCTCAGGTCCGATGCCCAGAGCAGCTCTGAATGGGAACAGAGGCATGCAGACCTGTCCCTGAGGCTCTTTCAGGGAAGACAGCAAGTTACTCAGAGAAAACGCTCAGGCAGGGACACTGTGTGGGCAGCCCAGTGGGTCCACAGTCTTTCCTTGACCTTGGACTATCCAACCCAAAACTGCAAACCCTGTGACTCCTCCCGCCTCTGCATCACCTGTGCCAGCCTGGGGCTGATGCAGTGGACTCAGAGTTGGTCTTTGTATGCACCAAACTTAACACATGATGATCACAGACAATGTCACCACCTCCTGAAAGCCTTCCAGGAGGGAATGCACACGTGTCTTAGTCACAGCAGATGGTCCCAGCCCAGTGACCACATCACTGTACGCAACCACTGTCCCAGCACGAATCCACACAACATACCAACCATCATCCCAGCCCAAATCCACACAACATCACCAATCACCGTCCAAGCCCAAAGCACATAACATCGCCAACCACCACACCAGCCTGAATCCACATATCACCAACCACCGTCCCAGCCCGAATCCACACAACATCACCAACCAACCACCATCCCCCCCAAATCCACATAACATCACCAACCACCACCCCAGCACAAACCACAAATCACCAACCACCATCCCAGCCCGAATCTACATAACATCACCAACCACCACCCCAGCACAAACCACAAATCACCAACCACCATCCCCCTCGAATCCACATAACATCACCAACCACCACCCCAGCACAAACCACAAATCACCAACCACCGTCCCAGCCCGAATCCACACAACATCACCAACCACCGTCCCAGCCCGAATCCACATAACATCACCAACCACCGTCCCAGCCCGAATCCACACAACATCACCAACCACCGTCCCAGCCCGATCCACACAATATCACCAACCATCATCCTAGCCCAAATCCACACATCACCAGCCACCACCCCAGCCCGAATCCACACATCACCAACCATCATCCTAGCCCAAATCCACACATCACCAACCACCACCCCAGCCCGAATCCACACAATATCACCAACCATCATCCTAGCCCAAACCACATAACATCACCAACCACCACACCAGCCCGAATCCACACATCACCAACCATTGTCCCAGCCCAAACCACATAACATCACCAACCACCACACCAGCCTGAATCCACGCATCACCAACCACCATCCCAGCCCGAATCCACACATCACCAACCACCACACCAGCCTGAATCCATACATCACCAACCACCACCCCAGCCCAAATCCACACAACACCACCAATCACCGTCCCAGCCCAAATCCACACATCACCAACCACCGTCCCACCAAATCCACATCACCTCACCGAACACTATTCCGCCCAATGTCCACAGCACATCACTGTTCCCCCTGAATCCACATCATACCACCCAATGTCCACAGCACATCAGCAACCCTGCTCTTGTCCACCCACGATACTTAGACTTGTCTCCAGTGTCCAGTGCCGATAGGGCTGGTGTGAATCAGTCACAGCCACCCACAAATAGGAGAAATTCATCTGAAGTAGAACATGGCATCCTCCCAAGACACACAGGGAAGGGGGGAGGGAGCTGCAAAGGGAGGTCCAGTGGGGCTTTAGTTTTGAAAGAATAACATACACGATACATGTGTGTTTTTCACTTTCTACAAAGGATACGACCTTTGTAGGAGGTCCCCCTCACTAGCGTGAGTAGCGTGGTTCTCTCTAAGCAGCTGAGATGATAGGGACATTTCCCCACTGGGTTGTACATTCCTGTGTGTGAAATTTTTCTGTATTTATGTTACTTGTGTTATCAGAAAAAACGATCAAAAATATAATTTAAAAGATGAATTGATTCCTTAACAGCTCTCAGATGGAGGAATGATTCTACGCTCTGGGCACTGGCGGAAGCTCTCTGAGCGGAAGAGGCAGCAGACACAGTGGTTATAGCGTGGGCCCGAGTCAGGGACCTGGGCTCCGGGAAGGCTCTGGAGCTGCAGGGATGCTTTGAGGCGTGGGAGGACTCCGTGTCCCAGTGCTTCTGGAAGGCAGCTAGGAGCTGCAGCCCTGCCCAGAGTGCCCTGCAGGGGACCGAGAGTCAGTGCTGCTGTTGAGGCAGGGCACGCAAAGACCCTCAGTGCGTTTGCTGCTGTTTTTATCATTATTAGATTGACAGCTCTTCTGGAAGTGCTTAATAAACCATCATTCAGAAGGAAGTTGCTTCAGGCACTGGGTGGTGGGTGTCGGTGTGGGGAGGACCCAGCAGGGAGAGAGGAGGGAGAAAGACACAGACCCGAGCTGGAGCAGTCACCCTGGAAGCTATTTGCATGGCATTGCTCAATTTAATGGTGGTAGAAAGACAAACCCGTGGAAGAAGAGTGTTTCTGGTCACAGCCTTACCCTCAACATTGACCCCTATGAGCCCAGCCTAGGAGAGGCCTTGTAGAAGCTCAAAGGCTGCCGTGGGGCAGGCCTGGGCTGTCCGCCGGGTCCCGCGATCCTGTTGGCTCCACTGGGCCAGCTTCCTCCAGACTGGGGTTGCTCACCTATGCCCGAGGCTGCTGCATTTACATTCTGTCTGAGCGAAGTCATAATAATATCTAAGCTAGTACCAGGCAAATGCATGTGCTTACAGAATGTGACTTCATTTCCTGCTGGGAAAGGACTTGAATACTAAAAAACCCAAACCCACCCGCCAAAGCCCCACACTCCCCTGTGGTCTACGGCAGGTGACATCCTTTCACTGGAAATCTTTGCTATACCCTAAACACACGGTAACTATAGACCACGGACCACATTTCTGTTTTTTTTAAAATAAATTTTTGCCTCATCAGGTGGCACTCCCTGTGATAAATGCCACCTGTCACGACTTCCCTTTGATCCGACTTTAAGGCAGAAAGAATTTCCGAATCATTTACTCAGGAATTTAAAATATCTTAAACGCATTTATTTGCCAGAGAGGAAACCCTAGCCTGTTTTACATTGTCAAATCTGTATTTACATAAACTTCCTCTTTGTGCTTAAAACTCTCCTAAATTAGCTCCCAGGTTGTTTCAAGGAATTAAAACAAAGTTACCGATTGAACTCCTGCCTGAGTCTGCTGGTCCCCGCCGCCCGGGCCGTGGCTGAGGCTGCGGCACCCTTGTGTGCCCGGGGGTGACCATCTGCATTTTCAGATTTCCCTCTCACACACCTTCATTCCTCCAGGCACCACACACTGACTCCGAGTACAGACCGTCACCAAGAAGGGAGGCAGGCTTTTGTAAACAACTCCCCCTGGAAGAGTTACCCCAACAGGGAAAACGGAAGAGGAGGCACTGTCCAGCTGAGTCCAGTGAATCACATCTGTTGTCAGAAACAAAAACGGGACAGCAAGCCGTGGAGCGGGAGAGGAGGGCACCTCTGTGGCTTTCTGGAAAGGGCGTGGTTTGCTTCAGTGGACACTGAACATGTGCTTCCATTTTGCCAGTGAAGTCTGAGGGTCCGGCCAGGGCGTGCACATACACACATACACACATGAATGCACGCGCACACACACATGCACACACATACGTGAATGCACACGCACACACACATGAACACACGTGTGAACGCACACATATACATATACACACGCGAATGCACACATGTATGCACATACAAACATGCACGAACATACACATACATATGCACACGCATGCACACACATAAATGCACATGCATGTACACATGCACGTGAATGCACATGTCCATATATGCACGAATGCACACACACATACACACATACATACATGCACAAATGCACACACATATACACACGAATGCACATGCACATATATACACCCACACCAATGCACACGCACACACACACAAATGCATACACATACACATATACACACGACTGCACACACACATATATACGAATGCAGATATATATGCACACTAATGCACATGCACATACACACATACACACTAATGCACACGCACACACACATACACTAATGCACGTACACATACACATATACACACGACTGCACACATACATATACACTAATGTAGACACATATGCACACTAATTCACATGCACATACACACATGCACACTAATGCACACGCACATACACTAATGAACATGCACATATATACACTAATGCACACGCACATACACACATATACAGTAATGCACACACACATGCACATGCACATACACATACACTAATGCACATACACTAATGCACACATGCACACACGAATGGATACACATACGTTAATACACACGCACATACATACACTAATGCACACACATACACACACTAATGCACATCCACATACACACATACACTAATGCGCACACACACTAATGCACATACACATGTGCACACTAATGCATACACATATACAGTAATGCACACACACATACACACTAATGCACACGCACATACACATATACACTAATGCACACGCACATACACATATACACTAATCACACTAATGCACACGCACATACACATACACTAATGCACATGCACACACACACATACACTAATGCACACGCACATACACACATATGCACACACAACTGGGCTTCTGCGTCTCTCCAGACTTTCCATTAGTCGCACTCACAGGCAGCCTCCCAGCCACGCAGATGTGGGGTCTGGCTGTGCTTAACAAGGAGAGCTGTGTGAGGAAACCCGACTGTCATCAGATCCCCAGACAGTTTGTAGAACTCCAGGAGTTTCATGAAACTTCTGATTCTTTTAGGAAAAGCTGGCAAGGTCCTCATTCTCTTGGCAGAAAAGTCAATAAAATTATCGGTACAGATGCTGCTGGTCTATTTTCACTGGAAGAAAAAAATCCCAGCACCTCTGACGGTGCTAAAATGGATATTATTTTTGCCTTCGGTATTTATCAGGATCTTCAAGAACTGCACAATTTTCTCTGATGAAAGGCAGGGGAGGGGTCTGAAAAGAATAGCTTTCCCTTCCAGACCTCGGCCATCTGGAACGTTACATGGTATGTGGGTACTACCCCATGAGGATCTGGCAGCCTGGTGTGTCCCCACTGAGATTAACATGAAGGTTTTGAATCAAGTGTGTTCCAGGTTTCTGCAGGGGGCTGGGGGTGCACACGGGCTGGGGGTCGCCCTGTGATGACCGGAGTCCAGGAGCCCTCCCAGGGCAGGTGCCTCAGGTGCTGTGAGTCCAGACGGCGGGAGGGTGTCTGAGGACAGTCCCTGTGCAAGGGGTGTGGGTGACGCAGTCAGAGCCTGGGACACAGAGGCTGAGTGTCCAGGCTGGGACAAGGTGGTGGTCACAAGGACCGAATCAGGACAGTGACAGAAAGCGTCACAAACAGCGAGGTGGCAGGGCCGAGGAGCAGCCTTTGCCATGAAAGGGGAGACGCAGGGGACTGATGGGGCAGGCACTCTCTGCAGGGGAGCTGAGGCCATGCATTTACTACAAGGCAGGTGCAGTGACAACGGCTTGGTGCACAGGCCTCTTGCTCAACCCCTGTCATGAGCCTGCAGGGAGGGGCAGTCACCCCACTTTGCACAAAGGGTGGTGGAGAGACCGAGTTGCTTTGGGACATAAGTGGAGACAGCTTTGAAGCCAGTAGCAGTGCATGGGAAGCGGGGCTCTGGAGGCAATATATTCCCATGAATGCACCCAAACCGCATGGGGAGCCTTAAAAACAAATGCCAAGCGAAAGACGCCCAACCCAAAGACCACACATCATACCATCCCATCTGTCTGAAATATCCAGACCGGGCACACTGAGAGACAGAAAGACGGAAGGCACACTGAGGGCTGTCAGGGGACGGGGCAGGGCATGGGAGTGCCTGTTTTATGGGCACAGGGTTTCCCTGCTGGGTGGCAAAGATGTTTCACAATTGGATGACAGTGGCGGCTGCTCCCTGTGGTATATACTCAGCTACACACTGTCAACCGAACTCTGTGAATTGACTAAGGACCACTGAATAGTACACTTTAAACGAGAATGTCATGGTATGTTTTTATATCTTAATAGTGTGGTTAGAAATAGATTGAGCAAATAATTACGGATGAATTGTGCGTTTGAAGGTTCAGGAGCAGTTTGGAAACCTCACCCACATCGATGGGTGGTCAGAGCAGGCGGCCGTGGGCTGCAGATTGAGGGAGGCTGCTGGGCTGGGTGGAGGTGGCAGGTCCCAGGTGCTGGCAAGGATTAGCCTAGCGCTGGGAGCTTTTTGCACAAAAATGCTATGATGGTTTGTAAGGCTTTGAGATAAAATGAAACTACCCAAGAAAGCCCTAGAAGTTTAAAGAGCAGGTGAGAGCCCGAACCCCTGGGAGGCTTTCAGCCCCCAGGATGGAGCCCAGGAAGGCCAGCTGCAGAGCCACACAGGCGGCTGGACCCTATGTGTGATATGGAACAGACACCCAGGAGACGGCTGCCTCTGGATTCTGCCCAGGCGCAAGGCTCCTTTTGTATCAGAGGGTCTGAGCTGTCCCTGGCCCTGCATTTTGGCTTGGTTACCCTGAGACTGACTTAACCAGCACGAGCAAGACGGGGTCAGGGCAGCATGCTCCGCGCCTGCTGCTTCCTTAGCTGGATGTTCCCCTCTGCTCTTCCCACAGGGCTCAGCCCCATGGCTGCCCCTCTGTCACCCTCTGAGCACCTCCCAGGCCAGCCTGTCCCCTTTATTCAGAGCACCCCGTCGGCCTCCTTCACTGGCAGCAATGGCTGCATTCATTCCACTGGGGGTTTCTAGAATGTTTGGCGTCCAGAGGGCAGGGGCTTTGTCTGATGCCACTACAATCCTTGCTACACAGTAGGTGTCAGCCAACCCTGTTGAATCCATGTACAGCGAACAAGCACCAAACATACCCAGCGCTGGCTGCAGTCCCCGCCACACCCACCTCCCCAGACACCAGGGCTCCCAGGAAGGTGCTGCTGTGATGTGGCTACAGCCCCTCTCACCGCCAGGAAGAGCCCAGCCTACCCCCGACCCCGTCCCTCTGGCTGCTCTCTACCGTGAAGTGCCAGCTAGGTGGTGCCCCTCACCCCATGGCAGGCAGGCAGCGGCTCGTGCATGAATGGCCATGAAAACAGGGTTTTCATCAGGATCATTTACTCAGCACAGAGCCCGGCTGGAAGGAAGAGGCCAGTGAGTGGTAACTGCACAACATGACAAAGCGTCTACAGAAAGATCATGCCCCACACACCCAAACATACTTTAATATTCGACTTGAACATTAAATCTCTTCTATCGACAAAGTATGCGTCTCACTCTAGGGGGGACTGACAAGCCATAAACAAGGTCGGAACCCCTGGCCCATCTGCGGGATTCTGAGGAAGCAGATGTGTGCAGCTTGGGGTGCTCTTCTAGCCTCCTGCCTCGCTGCTCTGGTACCACCCGCCAGGCCACACTCCCGGGGCACCTGCCCATGGGCCTCCAGGACTCAGAGGCCGGGCGACACCAGATGCACCCTGACAGCTCCGAGGAAACCGACTGGTGCCGTCTGCTGCAGGATACAGTAGATTTTGCTGGAGACTTTCTTTGTGAAGCAGAAACTGCCTCCAAAATGCGTGATTTCCTCTTGGGATGTTTCTTTCTCTGTCGTCTTAATGTCTATTACTCATCCTTCCAAAGATGAGAATTTTGTAAGAAACATATGGATCTCCAGACTTCTCATCTGCCTTGTACGGCACAGACAAGGAGAATACAGCTGTGTGACTTCCCCGCACTCTGCACATTCACGCACAGCCTATAAATGCCTATAAACACATTCCAGGGAGGAAATGTGGTATCAGAGTCACAAGCAGCCAGTTCCATCGCCAGCCCCCCACATGGTGACTTTATACTTATTGTAATAGACTCTGGGCTGTCATTTCCATCTTTATAAAAAGATGCTGAAGTTTTTTGAAAACTAGCTGAAAGAGAGCCATTCACAATTGGTCCTCACACATCTTCTCACTGAATGCGTTTTCACAAACAAAGGGAAATACTAGATGGGTGAGCAGCTAATCTCTGCCTTCAGGGTATTTGCTTCTGCCCCACAATAAAAACGTTTCCATAACAAATGCCATAAACCTACAAATGTGAGAGTAACACAGTGTTCCACAGATTAGGATCATCTGGGATTTCCCAAGGTTCCTCTCCAGTAAGCCAGAAACAGCAGACGTGCCTGGGGTGGGAAGGTGAAGGCCATGCTTCCTCCAGTAATTGTTTTATCATTACTGAATCTTTAATGTTCTGTTCTTTCCTCCCTTCCATTTTTCTACCCATCCCTCCCTTCCTCCCTCTGTCTCTCCTTCCCTCTCTCTGTCAACCCATCCCTTCACCCATCCATCCATTTATCCATCCATCTACCTGTCTGCCCGTCTGTCCATCCATCCATCCCTCCATGGGTTCCTCTATCTATCCATCTGCTTGTTCATCCATCTACCCATCCATCCATCCATCCATCCATCCATCCATCCATCACTCATCCGTCCATCCGTCTACCCTTTCCCCACCCATTCCTCAGTCCACCTTCCCACACCCGCTGAAGGTAGTGTCATAAAGGCAGGGACTGGCTCGGAAGCCAGGACCCAGCATGAAGGCAGATGCTTAGCAAGATACACCGGCTGTTAGCACTGAAGCCACTGGTTCTCCACTAGCAGCTGGAACCCACCGGGCCTTCTCCTGCACTGACAGCCCAGATCGCCCCGGGGTCACTGGCAGCTCCTGCAAGTTCACGGCCCTTGGCCTCCGCATCATGTCATTTTCTACGGAGCCTGCTTGCTCCCGTACACATCACACGGCCTTAAAGACAAACCTGGGGACACTCACTCTGTCCCTCCGTCACCAGGAAGCCAAAGGAATGTCAGCTTCAACGGCTGGAGATCACGGCAACACCCACTCAGGGCTTTTTCGGGCGGCAGCTCCACGTGCGCCAAGCCCTGACTTTGCAGATGCCCAGGAAGCTCTTTCGGGCTCCCAGCACCCTCAGCTCTGTGCCTGTGGAAAGGATTCTGGGCTTCCTCCAGGAGGTCCTGAGATCCTTCCAGCTGCTGAACGGTGCCCTCTTTTCTCCCATCCCTTGAACAAGGGGTCGGGAGCTAAGAGATTCCTTAAAATGCACAGTTATAAAGTTCCAAGAACTGACTAATTCTCCCACCTCTCAGAACAAGAGCTCAGAGGCTAACAGATCCCTTAAAATGCACACACAGTTACAAAGTTCCAAAGATTGTCTAATCCATTTTTGTCACCTTTTGGGTGATTTCAGCCTCATTTTTATGCGTTGCAGAAAATCTTAACAATTTAGAAAGAGCATTTTGTATGATTTGGACAAAAGAGAAAATTCATACCAAGCCTTGCAGAAAGCTACTTAGTCCTAAAGTCCTGTACACAATTCGTAGGTAATTCACAGCAAATTATGCCTCAGATTTGACTGTGTGTGGCTGAAAGAGAAAAAAAGCCATTAGGACGTGAGGGTGGGTGTTTTTCCCTTGCAGGGACATTTTCTTGAATTCTGGAGGGTCTGTATTCTCTTCCCTCCACAATACCCTCAAGTGATGTGTTAATAATTGCACAGCACAGAGGGAATATGTTAGAAAAGCTACATGTTTCTTTCTGGAAAGGGATCTATTTGTCTTCCCAAAGAAGTGGGTGGAAAGGGAGGGGACAAGAAGGAATTCTAACTCTGCCCTCACTGTGTCTCTAGGGAAGAAATGTCCTGTCCTGGAGACAGGCGGCCACCCCCGGTTTCCGTCTGTGCCCCTGAGGATGCTGGATGGGAAGAAGCCACAGGGGCACTTGGGACAGAGCCGTGGTTCCAGGGCTTTGCTGAGGCTGTCTGAGGTCCTGCGTGTCCTGGGGAGACAGGATTCCCTACAGGGCCAGTGCTCCAACAACCACGATCCCAGAAACAGCCAGGAAAGCATGGAGCTTGCTCAGCCATGACTGCCGGGGCTTTGAAAATCTGCAGGGAGCCGTTTGTTTAGAAAGGACACCCAGGAGCCCTTCTAGTCTCGGGGATTCTCGGCCCTCTGCGTTCCCTTTGCCCTGCCCCCACTCCTCATTCCTGGCATCATCCCCTTGACTGGTCTGTTGCAGGTGCCCTGAGTGGCCGTCTTATGTCTCATTCCCCCACAGCCTCCCATGGCATTTCACCCTGAGTGGAGGCCCCGGCCAGGGATCTCAGGGCAAGGTCACAGCGGCAGGAGCCACTTCCGTCAGGCCATTTGGGCCCCACCCAGCGCAACTACTGTGCAGGGCCCACAGCGGCCTCCTCCCCATCTGCCTCAGCCCGGGCCCCTGCCCCTCCTCGCGGTCCAGATCCTGACAAAGAGCCAGGGCTGCAGGGCTCCTGCAGGGGACAGCAGCAGGTGGCAGTGACTGGGCTGTGGTGGAGCCCCTGGCCCTGGGGAGCTGGTGCTGTCACCGCAGGGTGCAGGGCACAGCCCTGGGGCAGGTCCTCACATGGCTTCCCGTCTCCCCTTTTCTCTCTGTGGGTATCCCAGGCTGTGGGCAGGCTCCTCAGCTTCCTGGGGGCTACAGGCTGCACTTGGGCATGAGGGTCTCTTCTTGGGGTTCTCAGGCTGCCTGAGTCCCTGGACAGTTCCCACAGAAAGACAAAATGGCTCTCTGGTGAGGACCTGGTGAAGAGTCTTAGAAGTCCACCCAGATGGGGCCCCTGAGAGCAGATGCCCCTGATGGCATCCGCGTGTGGCCCACGTTTCTGCTGCAGGCCAGTGGGCTGCTGAAACCAGATGTCCTTCCTAGGTCCGGAGCTACTTGCAGGGGCCACTGGCTCTCTCCTGGGCCTTGCTGTGCTCACAGCACCGACAGGAGGGGAGGGCGACAGGGAGGCCTCCGCCGCACAAACAGCTCCTCGCCTGCCCCCGCTGGTCCTGCAGCTCTTGGTGGGTGCGGCTGTTAACCTCAGATTTCAGGAAAGGCTTCTGACATACCCAGCAGCGAGTGGCCTCCTAGGTGTGCGCTGGCGGTGGTGGTGGAGCTGGAACAGGAGCTCCGTTCTTTCAGAATCTAGAGGGGCCTTCTGTGCTTTCTTGGATGACTGACTGGTCCTCAATGTGGGTGCTGGGCCACAGCAGCAAGATCCCCAGGAACTTGGGGAAAGGGGCAAAGGCCTGGGACCCACCCCTCACCTCCAGGCCTGGCTCAGCAATTTGTGTTTTGACAAAAGCCCCCCGGGGGTCCTGACACGCACCTCAAATTTAGAACCTCTGTTCTACACCGTGCTGCAAAAAAGCTGGAAAAGAGAGGAAGAAAGAGGAGAACGGACACAGAGATGTGTCTCAGGGAGGAAAGGAGGGCCAGGAGGAGACACGAGTGGAAGGTGGACGCTGAGTGTGAATTGCAGAATGAATGCCAGGCCACACGAGGCAGCCACCGACCCACCCAGCCCATCAGCATTTCTGACCCTTGTCATTATGTGTGCTGTTCCGGGCTCTGCATGTGGCAGGAACAAGACAGATTCAACTGGAACCCACAGCAATCTTTAGAGACACGTGTGAGGTCCACAGGGCAAAAAGAAAACCTGGATCGTTTTCACACTTGCCCTCTCGGACACTTGAATAGTGTCCCCCAGATTCATGTCCTCCTGGAACCTGAGAACGGCCTTATTTGCCAGTGTAATTGGAGGTGAAGAGGGTTGGAGCTCATGCTGGCTTAGGGTGGGCCTTAATCCAAAGACAGCATCCTCACACGAAACAGAAAAGTACAAGCAGGGAGAACATGGCAGGGGAGGCTAGAGGCAGGGATGCGATGAAGCTTCCTCAAGCCACTGGACGCCGGGGCGGCTGCAGCCCCGGAGCTGACGGGGGCTGCTGCGGACTCCTGGAGGAGTCTCCCAGAGGAGCCAGCCCTGCCACACCTGGATTTCAGACTCCCGGCCTCCAGGACCAGGAGAGAAGACGCTTCTGTCATTTTAAGGCACCCAGTTGGTGGTCACTTGTTATTGCAGCCCAGGAAACTGACACAGGCACCCAGAAACTGCTTTGCTGAGACGCTCACTCTCCCGGCTGCCGGGGCCACTGTACCCACCACAGCTCCGTGTTAGCAATGTCCGTGGCCTTGTCTATAGCTTTCCTGTCTACTTACTCTCCTGAAGATTCTCAACCAATTACCTAGCCACCATCTTCAGAAAATTATGAAGCTATACCTTTCTACCCATGTCTATGTTGATCTATGTGTGTGTCTACCATCCATCCATCCCTCCCTCCATCCATCATCTATCTAATCTATCACCTATCATCCATCTATCTATCCATTCATAATCTATGTATCTTTCATCTGTTTATGTGTGGATGCATGCATGCATCTATCATCCATCCATCATCCATTTATCATTTATCTATCCATCTATCCATCTATCTACCATCTATTATCCATCATGTAATCTATCATCTATCATCCATCTAAAATCTATGCATCTATCTCTCATCTATGTATGTGCATATGCATGCGTTCATCTGCCATCCAACATCATACATCATCCACCTATTAATCCATCAATTGTCTATCTATATCTATCTTCTATCAACTATCCATCTATCTGTAATTTATTATCTATCATCCATTTATCCATCCATCATCTGTCTAATGTATCTATTATCTATCATTTATCATGCATCTATCAATCATCTCCATCATCCATCTATCCATCATCTATCTATCCATCATCTATCCATCATCTATCTATCCATCATCTATCTATCTTTCATCATCCATGTACTATCCATCCATTATCTGTCTAGCCATTCATTCACCCACCTGCTGACCTACCTACCTATCTATCTTCTGTCATCTATCCATCCATCTATCCATCCATCCATCCATCATCTACCCACCCACCTACCCATCCACCTGCCTACCTACCTATCCTTTTGCCATTAGAATGCATCCCACTAACCTCTCTTAACTTGGATCCGAGGGGGATGTGCCTGCTTCAGAAGGAGGTAGTCTGAATGAGTAAAAAAATCTACAGTGTTAAGTGCTGGTTTTTTTTTGTTGTTGTTAAAGACAGTTGTATTATCTTCAAGTCTATACATTAACACCAACTATAACACATTAACAAAAGCTAAAAGTGAACTGCGTGCTGTGAGGCGGGAGTCTGCGGGAAGGCCCTCACACAGAAGGGAGGTCGTGTTCTCCGCGTGCCTGGTGCTGCTGGTTTAGCACGTTGGCTGCGTGTGAATGGTGCACTTGTGCATCGAGAACAGGCTGCCATCTTAAGTTACGTACAATTTTCCTGTAACTGAATCTACACCAGGAGTCTGTCCTGCTCCCAGATAGCACAGAGGGCGGGGCCCTGCTCCTCCCCCTAATCCAGCCAGCTCCACACTGGGCGGTCCCCGCAGTCACTCTCCTTCCCATGAACACTGTACACCCAGAGGGTCCTCAACTCCAAGACTTCCCACCACATGCAGAGTGGAAGGCATGGTACTAATGACAGGTAACAAGGCCCTGTGTGGGACCTGCTGCACCTACCCTCTCTCCATCTGGTCCTCAGCACCCTACTGGTCTGCTCTCCTGGGGCCACACCACAGCCCCTCCTGCCCCAGGGCCCTGGACCGCTGGTCCCACTGCCGCCTGGCCCACTGCCTCGCCCCATGAAGTCCTCCAGCAGAGGCCACCCAGCCAGGCCTCCCCTGACCTCCCCCTGGACAACAGCAGCCCCTTCCATTCCAAGCCTCATCCCACTTTCCTTTGTCACAGCGCTTCCGTTTATATTACATCAAGGTATATCATCCGGCCACTTCCATAGCTCCTGGGGGTGTGTGGGATTGAGTTTGTTTGTTGAAGGCATGAGCAGAGAACTGAGAGAACGCCAGGTGCCCTCAGTGAACCCGGTGGGCGCACAGAGCCAAGGCACTGCCAGCCTGACCCAGGGTCTCCGAGCAGACCCATCCCTGAGGACAAGGAGTTTTCTCACCTCCCCGATGTCTGTGCCCCTCCAGCCTGCCCCTAAAGGAATCGGCCCAGGGGGAGAGGGCCCCAGGATGCCACTGTTCACACCGTCCCTCCCACATCCACCTTCTTTTTCTGGTAAGATGGATGCCTCAGAAAACCCAAATCAGAATGGAAAGAAGACGCAAATGCAATCCCACCTCCTCTGGGGGCCGCAGTATTCAATAGCACTTTTCATTTTCCAACCTGAGTTTTATAAAGATTGTCTTTGTGGCTGGCAAACAGACTTGAGTCAATTACAGCCCACCGCTCCTGACACCAGGCGAATGTTAACGGGAGTGACAGAAAGATGCGGTTCCACAGAGCAGTGTCTGCATGTGCAGAATCGAAATGGCAGGCCCTGCTCAGATAACCTGGAATTAGGTCTCAGACCTCTTACCCCACAGTCTGTCTTCACTGAGGCTCCCCCTACCGACTGCTCAATTACATTATCCGTGACATCCCCAGGCATCTGAGGGTTTCAACCAGGCAGTGCCAGGAGCCTGAGCCTGTGCTCTGGGCAGGGGGAGGGGCGAGCTGGCCTGAGTGTGCAAATGGGCCTCCAGGCAGGGCAACCTCCACAGTGCAGATGGGCCCTTCCGAAGCACAGGGGGACCCATCCTGGTCCCAGACTCTGAAGGCACGGGATTGCTTGGCTAAGCCCAAAAGCTCGGTCCTAGGACGGTTATTCCCTTCTCCCAGAAGCAGGGGTGGGCACAGCACTGTCTAACCCTGTCCCTGGAGCTGTCCTCCACCCAGCCTCATGCCACATCTGCCAGCTGTGGGGATTTCTGCCAGAAACACAGCAGCCCGTCACACCCCGCTCAGACCTAGCCCCTTCCTGGCTGCTAGAACAAAGACCCCATTCTATCCCTGTCTGGAGCGGAGGGCAGCATGTGCTTCTGTTATGGGCCAGGCAGTAAATATCGTGCGTGGGTGGGCCATAAGGTCTCTTTCCAATTGCTCACCTGGTCCACAGTAGAGGCAAAAGCAGTCACAGGCAATACCTGCAGGAACAGGTGTGGCTGCGTGCCAATAAAACTTTACAAAATAGGCAGGGGGCCAGGCTCGGCTTGTAGTTTGCCAGCGACCACAGTCTAGGTTCTAGGGCTGTGCTGGTTCTCACTGGGCTGAGCAGTTAATCAGCAGGAAATACACAGAAGACCTTGCAGACATCGCTCCCCAGAATGAATGTCAGATTTCCCGTGAACACGTTTTCATAGGGACTGCATGTTGAAAGAACAGTTTGGATCTACTGGGTTACATAAAACAGCGTTAACGTGGATGTTGCCCGTTTATTTTTACTTTTCTGAATGTGGCTCCTGAAAATTTAAGAATACAGAGGCGCACCTATGCCATTTCTATGGGATCGTGCTGGAGGAGGCGTGCAAGTGGTGGGCTCTGCTGAGTGCCGGGCCTGTGGTCACTCGGGCGTCCGGCTTCTCCTGCTCCGCGTGACCTGGCATGTGTGCTTCCCATTGTCTGCGTGAAAGGCCTGCTACCCCATCACCCCCAACCTCCCAGTTAATGCCCACTGTCCTTAGCCTGGTGCCGCTTCCACAAGGGCGCTGGTCTGGATGCCCTGCGACCAGCACATGACATGACATGCTGTGACACCTGCTCCACGCTCGGTGCCCCTTCCTCCACCTCACCCTCGCGTCTCTCTGCCCCATGGGACTCGGGGCAGCTTGGGCCTGAGGCCCCGCTTGCTTTGGCTCTTGTGTGTGTGCCGTGCTGGGCCCGG
This sequence comes from Alouatta caraya, assembly GCA_963575295.1. Taxonomy (NCBI): domain Eukaryota; kingdom Metazoa; phylum Chordata; class Mammalia; order Primates; family Atelidae; genus Alouatta; species Alouatta caraya. The sequence continues at coordinate 18,818 of CAUYUD010054887.1, forward strand.
GGCCTGGGGAGTATTTGCTGAACAGATTCTGGGCTGCAGAAGAAAGCTAGGGAACAAGGTCTCGTTCACACCCCCCCAAAGCCAGGCAGCCCTTTCAAGCTGTGTGAAAAACAGGTTTGTTCCTGACCAGGCCTTCTTTTAAGGACTTCCATTTGTTTCTCTTAAGATATATGTTAAGATTGCAAAATGTAATCTTCTAACAGGCGCCAATTTGGAGGAGATGGTCACAGGATGCAAATGCAAGGACTTTAATTTCCTGAAGGACGTTTTCCCTGACTTCTGTCTCATTTTGTCATATTGTCTGGAAGAGAGATGTGATTTTTATTTCCCCCTTAGCAGCGAGGTAATTTGCGCGTGTTATTTGCTCTGTGGGCATCCCCATAACCCGTTTTGAATTTATTTCATGATGTCTCTTGAAAGCACCATGAACCTGAGACAGGCAGAATCAGACTAATGAACTCTGTGCTTGACCGCCAGACCCTCCCTGGCCTGCCAGGCTGGCCGCCTGGGAAGGGTGGATAAATATTCAAGAACGAGGTGCCTTCTGGGCCCGGGCCACGTGTTCTTGAGATAATGAGACCTTAACAAAGATGTAGCTGCTCCCGCGGAATATCAGACCTGACATTCCCTCTAAGGTCTCCCTGCTTGCCAGGTGCAGGAAGATCGGGCACAGGCACGCAGCCTCCCCATGTGACACAGGCTGATGGGCACCACGCCCTGCATGTGGGCCTTTAAAAGGAGGCATCGAAAGATTGCCCCGGAAGCAGTTGCCCTGAGCTGCCCTTGAACTGCTTCAGGATGGCCTCACGCAGCAACTGCGGCTGAGACTCGGGCACAGAAAGCCCCAGCCTCCTGGGCTGCTCTGACGACAACCACAGGCCTGACGGCTAACAACATCTCATCGCTCTGCAGGTCGCTATGCAGGAGGGCGGCTGAAGTGGAGGTGTGGGCGGGGCTGCATTCTCTCCGAGGCTCCGGTCAGAGGCCCTTCCTTGTCCTTCCAGTTTCCAGAGGCCATCTGCATCCCCACACCCGGCCCGGCCTTTGTCCTCAAGCACAGCACCTGCCAATCTCTCTGTCTCCCCGATGCTGTCTCTTTCTCTGTCTCGCTGTCTCTGTGTCTCTTGTCACTCTCTCAATCTCTATCTGTCTCTGTCGCTCTCCGGCCTCCTTCTTTCTCTTCTGATGGCATTTAGGACCCACTGGGTAACCCAGGACGACCTCCTCCTCTCACCGCCTCCTCCCTTTCCCTCAGGCCCGTGCCTCCCCCATTCCCTTCTTGGTCCCTATCAAGTTGTGGTTCCCAGCTGAGCAGGGACACAGGGGCCCAGTCCGTGAGCCCCGTCGGGTTCCCAGGGATGCTCCACAATCTTCTCCCACCTCTCCCAGTGAACATTCCAGTCTCTGCCAGTGACCCCGAGGGATGCTCAGCGCTGCCTCCCACCCTTGGCAGATGCCTCACTGTCCACCCCAGAGACTCGGCTCAGACCTGCTGCCCCTCCTGTGGTCTCAGGTGTGGTCCTGACTCTCACTGGAATCACCCCTCATTTCTTACAGAGCCCTTACTACATGGTAGGCACAGGGCTAGAGGTGGAAGCTGTGAGCACGCTTCACGGACATGGCCTATCTTCTTGTGCCACACACACACCTGATTGAAGTCTGTGTGTCTGACTGTGCGGAGGGCTCCTTGATGGACTGGGCTTTGTATAATTCATCTTGGAATCTCCAAGGCAGGGACAGCAACTGGCACACAATCCTACTATGTACAGAGCATCTGAGATGCCTTTGGAGGAATATTCTGTCTATCCATATACCCATCCATCCATCCATCCATCCACACACCCACCCATTCACCTGCTTATCCACACACCCACCCATTCACCTGCTTACCCACGCACCCACCCATTTACCCATATGACCATCTGTGCATCCATCCAACCAACCATCCATCCATCCATCATCCATAAACCCACCCACCTATTCATCTGTTCATAGGCCCATCCACCCATATGATCATTCATCCATCCATTCACTCACCTACACATCCACTCATCCATCCATCCACCCATCTATCTATCCACTCATCCACCCATCTGTCCATCCATCCATACATCCAACCACTCATCTGTTCAACCATCTACCCACTTATTCATGCATCCATCCATCCACCCACTCACCCATACATCTATCCACCATCTATCATCTATCCATCCTGCATCCAACTATTCATCCGTCCATTCATCCTCCATCTGTCCATGCATCATCCATCCATTCACCCATCCACCCACTCACCCATCCAAGCATCCACCCATTCATCCATCCATCCTTCTACCTATGCATCCATCCAACACACCCAGCCACTCACCCATCCATCATCCATCCATTCCTCCATCTACTCATCCAGCTACCCATCCACTCACCCCTATGCTGTACACACTTGACTGCTAACAGTACAGCAGGATTTGATATGTACATGTAATTCACTAAAGGCAGAGACCAGAGTTTATACCTGGACACTCACAGGTGTTTTACAGCTGAGTCTGTTTTCCTCAGACTTATCTCCTAGGGGGCCCTCCTTTTGTGGAGAGGGTCTGAGAGCTGAGATGCAGCAAACCTTGTTTGGAATCTCTCACTCCCCTGATTTGAATCCCTTCCTTACTTTCGGTCCCATATACAGGAGAACAGTGCCCCAGACTTCCCCACAGGTTTCCAACCTGTTCCCTCACCCTCACTGACATCCTGGGCCCCACCCATCAGAATGGCCACAGAAGTCATGGCATCCTGAGAGGCCTTTGGTTTTGCTTTTCCTGAATCACTTCATCAGCCTCACACTCCCCATGCAAAGACGAGGGCTTTGCACATTTCCCGGCATCCTCCCAGAGTTCTGGACAAATCTTTGGGCGTTTCCCTCCTCTCTGGCAACAGAACCTCCAGTATTCTGCAGGGAACCATGCCTTATCTCAGTCCATTTGGTGAATGGGCTGACTTCACCCTTGGCTCCACTTGGGGGACACGTGACCCTAGTCTGGCCAGTGCACAGAGGCCACGGCCTAGACCCCATGACCAGGTCAGATGTGGACATAGGACTGAGGCTGGGTCGATGACAGTCACTCCCAGTATTTTCCTGGAACTATGGGTGAAGAAAACAGTTGTTCTCTTTCTGCTGACCTTTAAAGACAGAAGTCAGAAGCTGCTGGGAACCATTCTGGGGGTGGGGACCTGCCTGAGCACACAGTCAACTCAGAGGGAAGCAGTGAGAGCTTCTTGGTGGTGTTGCAGAGCACCTGAGTCTAGCCATTCCTGAAATCCATATTTCCCTACATAGCATGTGGCAGCCATGCTGTCCAGCTACTCGGAGCTATGCTTTATTGTCTGCAATGGAAATGCCCTGGCCAGGGTCTGCCTCCTTCAGTACCACCTTTGGGGGCCACACAATCCTCACGCTCACTGGATCAGCTCCTGCTGGAAAGGGTATTAATGCCACAGCCTGTCCAATCCACACAGCTCAGGGGGACCATGCTGGCCCCGGCAGCTCCCCATGCTCCAACTCAGGTCTAGCAGTGACCTCATGGGAGCGGAACTCACTCTTCTGTTTGCTCCCAGAGCTGTGTCCTATGTAAACTTACATTTTATTTATACTGAAATGTCACATCCCAAACTGCACCAGTCTCTCACACACACGGCTGGCAGAAGTTATTTTCATTAAAGCCTTTTGTAGCGGAGGGGACAGGAAGATTGAGAGGGAGGACCCTCCTTTGCCAGGCAAAAGGAAGAGCATTTAAAGAAAACGACCACTCTAGCTCCTTGGTAGATTCGAATTTCAGGAAAGAGCTTCTCTAGGAACAATGCACAGCGGGTAAGTTTCTGGTGGGGTTTGAGCCATCCTTCTTCGGTTTTCCTTCCACTCTTCAATCCCTCTGGGCTTGAAAACAGGGGCCGAGGCATAGGCCACCTAAGTTCCAATTAAATCCACACCCTCCGCTCCTGCTGAAGCCCTCAGGGGCTCCGAGTGGTGTGAGAATAAACCGAAGTCCCTCCCATGCACACTCTCCCTCCAAGGCCCTTTGTGGCTGGGTCTCCTCCAGCCACATCCTGCCCATCCTGCTGGACACCAGATGATGAACCTGCCAGACCTTTCCTTGGCCCCGGTGTCACAGCGCTTGCTGTGTGGGGTGCCGGTGCTGTGTCCTCCATGGGACTGGCTCCTTTAACTCTCCAGGCCCACAGACATGTCTTTGGGGAAGCCTGTCCTCTCCATCCCATCATGCTCTGGATGCCCTTCACAGGGAATTACTGCCCCAAGATGTGTCCATGCTCGCTCCTTAACTACTGCTGGAAAACATGGGCTCTAGGAGGCCTGAGGTTATGGCAGGCACCGTCCCCAAGGTGAAGGAGGGACCTAACCTGCCGTCGGCCTGGGGCCTGGAGGTGGCCCTGAGCTTCGCTGGACAGGGGTCCTCCTGGAACACCTGTCCCACTGGCTTCCCAGCGTTGTCCCGAGGAGACTGGAGACAGGGGCTGGTGGATGGGGCTTATGAGAACAGGTGGGTGCTGGTAGAAGGCACCCGGGCTTGCTGGTGGAACCAAGTACGTTTTCCTTGCATGCTTTCCTTTCTCCCTGGAGGAGTCTGCAACATCACTGAGCAGCAGGAAGCAAGGGGCAGTGAGTGGAGGGTCCAGGGAGCCTGGAGCCAGCATCCCCCTAGAGTGCAGACAAGCAGTGCAATCTTCTCTGAAGACCTGGGTTTTGAGCCTGTAGCAGTGAAGCTCCCAGGCTGTTTAACCTTGGGTGTGCCATTTCACCTCCCTGATCTCAGTCTCTTCTTCCCTCATGGGGTTGGGGGAATGCACACAGGAGGAGCTGCCCTGGACAGCAGTGGCCAGGAGGTCAGAAGTGGCCAGCAGGACAGCGGTGGCCAGCAGGTGCCAGCAGCCTGGGCAGCCCAGCACCATCAGACTCCACAGCATGCACAGTGGCCCCAGTAGTGAGCATGCCCTGTGACAGCTTCCAGCATGGACAGCTGGTTCCACAGGGCACTGCTTTGGCTTCTAAAATCTGGATTCAGTGTGTGTTCTCAGGGTCACGTTCAGAGGGGTTTGTGCTTTCCTTTCCAGGCAGGCGCATCCTCTCTGGCTTTGGGGCAGCCTGGGCTAAACTCCCCCTGCATGTACATGCCCGTGCATGTCTGTCTGTCAGTACTGCAGTAAACATCTACCCACATGCACGTATCCAGCTGCACCTGTAGCTTCCAGCTCCTCCTGCTAGATACACACGCACCAACACATATGCACACATAGCATAAGGCTCAGCTTCCCCAGGATGATAGCCAGCCTGACCTCTGGAGGAGAATAAGTTCTTTCTTCTCTTAGGGTTGGAGAATTTAAAAGATAGCAGGGACCTAACGAATTAGGAATGCTCAGTCTTTTCCATTTAGAAGCATTTAGCATCTCTCTAGTCTTAGAAGCCTTGGGCAACAGACTGCTCCCAGCCTTTCAAGAGCACTTACTCTAATGTCTGCGATGAGCATCTCCCTGGCTGCCCCCGACAGCCCCGTGCAACATTTGGCAGCCTCAGACTTGGCGGGGATCCCTCTGCCATGAAGTCTTGCTTTTAAGACATGCATTTCCTCTTTGGAACCCATTCCTTGTTCCTCTGCCCTTGCATTCCAGCTGGCCACCTTATTCAGGAACTCACTGAGGACCCAGCAGCGAGGTCCGTGGGCCGAGAGCAGGGATGTGGGGCACACACAGATCCAAGTGCTGTCCGACCGTTTCCATCGCCTCGCAGGGTGTGCGTGTGTGCATGTGTGTGTGTGTGGGGGGTGCGGTACACAAAGCCCATGCCCTACCCCATCCTGCTCCAACACCTCCCAGGGTGTGCGGGTCATGTGTGTGTGTGAGTGTGTGTGTGTGCTGCACCCTACCCAATCCTGCTCCTTCACCTCCTGGGGTGTGTGTGGGCAGGCATGTATGCTCACACTTGCGGCTGGTGCAGTGGGGCTGTCTGGGCGTGTTATGCCAGTGTTAGGTGCAGGCCACCTTCTTGTCTGGAAATACAGGTTTGGAACCGGAAAGACCCACCTTGAGTCTTGAGTCACTTCCTGGCTCTGTGACCTTTGACATGTAACCCACTTCTCTGTTCCCTGGTTTCCTCATCTGTCAGGAAGGCGCATGGGTGGTCCCTGGTTGACAGAATGGCGAGGATGGTGTGCATAGAAACCCTGCATGCGGAGCCCCGGGATGGGCGGGATGAGCAGCGAGGCTCCGTGAACATGGCTGTCGGGCCAACTGCTTCTTCATACAGCCGGTTGCCCCAGACCCTCTCAGCCTTCCTGAGGGTGGGTAGGCCCCGTGCGCCCTGCCTCCCATACCACTGTGGCTTCAGGTGCTGGCTGGACCGGCTCCTTCTTTGCCTCCATCACATTGTCCCAATTTCCTCTGATCAAGCACATCCACAGGGACCCTGGGTGCAGCTCATGAGATGGTGGCGTCATGCCCAAAGAGCACGCTACATGCAGATCGTCGTGCCAGCACTGCCGTGGGCGGCCAGGGAGCTGCCGCCTGGCTCTACAGACTGACAGGTGTGCGGGTGAGGGATGCATCTCACTCTCCTGGCTTCACTCAAGGCAGCACCCCCACCCCAGCGAGTGTAACCACATGCCCAGGGGAAGCAGAAGACGGGCCCAGATGGTGGTGTCTTCAGGTTCATGCCTCTTTGAACCCTTTCCTGACAGTGAGCTGGGAGCTGCTTCCTGCCACCATGGCAGGCAGATTCCCAGTGCCCCACTGAGGGTAAGCTGTGGTCAGCCAGGAGCTATGTGTGGAGAGCGGTGGTCTGGGGCAAGGGGCTATAAGGGTTCTGTGGGGGATGGTCCCTCCTGGCATCCCTAGTTCCACCTGGGCTGGTCCTCTGGAAGCCATAGTTCTGTGGACGTGGCCTGTGTGGGGCCCAGGCCTCAGCTCCAATGTCCCCTGTGTGGATTCTGAATTCAGTGGACCCGGCCAATGTCAGCCATGCCATCGTCCTCCCTTTTCTTTAGGGAGTCCTCCAGAGCCCACGGCTGTTTTCATGGAAGTCACAGCATTGGCGCCCATGCACTGCCAGTAGGATCGGCTCCAGCACCAAGGGCAGAAGCGGAGTTTTCGGGGCCGCAGGGACATGGCAGCCCTGGTTGTGCCGGCAGCAGCCAGTACTCACTTAGCAGCCTTTCTTCAGGTGAATTTCAAGTTTGTCTGCAGGGCCGACTCCCCAGCTCCAGGCACCGTGGCTCTCAGCTGTGCAGCCATCTCTTGAGGGGAAGCATTGTCGCTGCTGGACAAAGTGTGGCAACAGCCACCCCGAATTTTGGCAGGGAAAATCAACCACAGCCTGACTGAGCGGGAAGGAGGCCATGCCAGGGTTAAGATGGGGCTTGCAGCTTCTGCCTGCACAGTTTTGGAAAACACAAGTGGTATGAGCCCCAGTGTCCATTTGGGTGGGCCTGGCTGGCTGGTGAGGGATGGCCAGGGTCAGTGCTCGGAGTCCACAGCCATTCTCCAACCTGGACTCCGCCCAGAACTGCAGGAAGCAACCTTCCAGTTTACGACCTTAATACGCAGCCGCAGGTGCCCCTTGGTTCCACCGCAGCGATTTCCCTGGGATTCCTGACAGCCAATATCGCTTGGCAGATTCCCAGGGTCCAGAGGGCATGGCTGTGGTTTGCTGAGGACCGTGTAAGCGCTGTGTGCACCCGCTGCCATCGTACCTGTAGACACTCAAAGGTCGGACATAAATCCGATGCTAGGTGACCCCGGTGTGTCGTAAGACAGCTCGGCTGCCCTTGGCTGTGTACACACTTCATCAAAAATGAATAAACATGAGCCTGCTGAGAGCACTCATACCTGTCCATCATCACTGCTAAATGCTGCTGGCGCATGCTCCAGGCCCCCAGCCCGGGACGTGAGCTTCATGGGGGGCATCTGTCACCCACTAAGGGATCCTTGTCTCTGAGAAGGTAAACCTAGCGGAGAGAAGGGACTCCACAAATTCAAAGGCAAATCCTTGATGAGAAACTATCCTCATCTTTGTGGGCGGCTTCTCCTCAGCCCACAGGTGCACATCCAGGCTGGTTTTGTCTGTAGCATCACTTAACCGGTGAAAGGTCAAATTGCTGCACATGCTGTTTCAGGAGTGAGCATTCAGCACCCTGGGCAGGCCAGAGAGGAGCAGAAACAGCGGCAAAATGGAAGAGCAGGAGCCCTATGGGCAGCTTCCTGGGTCTGGAGGCCAAGGCCACCCCCAGGCCACCAGCGCAGTGCTCGCCTTCCTGTCCGTGACGTGTGACCAAGACGTTGCTATCAGCTCAAGAGGCACGGGCCCTTCAGGCTGCAGCACCCGGATCTGGCTGGATTGTCCTTCTCAGCTAGTCCCACCTCCCTTCTGGCTCAGGGAGCAGCCACCAGTGCCAGCAATGTCTCCGCCTGGTGATGCCTGCCTTTTAGCAACTACAGATTTTTATTTACTCAACCTCAGACTAACGGGCTGGTAGAACTAATTTCAATTGTCAAACTTATTTTCTGGGCAGCCTCTTTGTTCACATATGACAACTATGGTTAATTTCAAGAAACTTCATTCAGTTCATGCTGCTTTCCTCTTCTGAATGAGCGTTGAAAAGATTGGTCTAAATTTCGGACACCAAGAGGCCACGTTGGGAGCAAAAGATGATGGATTTCTTGGGTGTCTGCTGATTTCTCAGCAGGCAGACCCCTGGAGGGAAGGCACTGGGGCAGGGCATTTAAGGTGGAAGCCTGGGCCTCTGAGCTGACGTCCCCAGACCTCACTGGAAGAATCCTGGCTGAGAGTACGTTTCTGGGTTGCACAGGCTCTGTCTCTGAACACAGGCACCTTGGGGAGTGGAAGTGTTTGTGCAAGAGTCTTGGGGGCAAACCCTCCTCCCGGGTCTCTTGATGCGAAGCGGGTTCTCAACTTTCCGCACGCTGCTTTAAAACAAGGCTCCTGGGCCCGGCTCCCAGCCCGGTTGATGCAGGCAGCTGTGTTTTTACGTATCTTCAGGGAAGAATGCCGCAAAGGCTCTGGTGTTCAGTTACACAGGAGTGAGGATCAGTTCGCCCGACGCCCCAGCGTGGGTTCTGCCCCCACCCACTCCCTGGCCCAGGAGTCCCCCATCCTTCACAGGCAGCCTGGGAGTTTCCCCTCACCTTTCTCTCTGGGGCCTAGGCCTTGCATTCTAGGACCCATAGCGGCCGATCTCACAGGTTCAGCTTGAGGAAGGGGAATGTGACCCAAAATGTTATTCCTAGGAGGCTGGACGGTCCCAATTCAGGAGCTCCTGTGCATTGTCCTATAAAATCAAATGCCTAAAAGGGCAATTGCTGCAGGCAGGCGATCCTGTCACCCTGATGGATTTTGGTTATTACATGAAGTATTGGTGTGACTGGAGTGAATTACTGGGGCCTGCCCGAGTCTTAGGGACAAAGGCTGCCTCATGCTAGAAAATCATTTTTCCAAGAACACCAAAGACTGCTGAAGACTTCTGTTTGTTTTTAAGTTCTACAACCGGCTGCTTTTCCTGCCTGTGTTAGAGGTCACCTGCAGCAGGGCTGGAAAACAAATTAACACGAGCCCTGAACAGAGCAGCGTCTGAATGAAACATCAAAGCAGGCGTGGGAGGGGAGGCGGGGAGGTGGGAAGGCAGGAGGGCAGGAAGGCAGGCGCTACTTTATTTATGGTGTTGGGTCCCATTCACAGACTGAGGACATCAGTTATTCACCCCCACACCCTGTGGGCCTTGGGGGTCCTCTCTGTGCCCTGCTTGCAGAAGCCAGCCCAGAGCCCCTGATGCTCACACACTGGTCAGGAGGATGACCAGGCTCCTTCCCTGGGTCTGCTGGAAGCCCCAGGCCACACAGGAGGGTGTGGCCTGGACACTGAGCAGCCTTGGCGGGGGCCACCCATGAGGTCCCATTCCACCTGTGGGCAGGGCTCTTGGCCTGGAGCTGTGCTCCAGTGTCTCTGGGGCTTCACAGAGAAAATTCACACAGATCCTGGACTGGTCTCCAGTTCTCCCTCGTCTCTCCCAGGCAGTGTTGCTCCATGGGGTGACCTGCTCTGCCCATCCCAGTTCCCGGCATATTGGCGGATTCCATCAAACCAGTCTGCCAGCATCAATCACACACCAGGTCATGGCAGATTAGGGGGTCAGGCAGGTTCAAAGAGGAGGTCTATGCATGTGGCGGGGGATGGAAGGTTGACTGTTGGAGGAAAACCCCAGAGACAGCTTGTGAAGGCGGATAGGATGAGACATTCCAACACAGCCAGGGCAGAATGTTAGCCTTTTAAAAATGTGTACCCTGGGCCGGGCGCGGTGGCTCACGCCTGTAATCCCAGCACTTTGGGAGGCCGAGGCGGGTGGATCACGAGGTCAAGAGATCGAGACCATCCTGGTCAACGTGGTGAAACCCCGTCTCTACTAAAAATACAAAAATTAGCT
>CAUYUD010054888.1:0-10412 GCA_963575295.1 Alouatta caraya
GTCAAGAGATCGAGACCATCCTGGTCAACACGATGAAACCCTGTCTCTACTAAAAATACAAAAAAATTAGCTGGGCGTGGTGGCATGCGCCTGTAGTCCAGCTACTCGGGAGGCTGAGGCAGGAGAATTGCTTGAACCCGGGCGGCGGAGGTTGCAGTGAGCCGAAGCTGCGCCACTGCACTCCAGCCTGGCGCCTGGTGACGGAGTCACACTCTGTCTCAAAAAAAAAAAAAGAAGTCTTCAGCCAGGAAGCAAGCCGGCAAAGGCCTGGATGGAAGCAGCTACACTTAGAGCTAGACAATGATCATGCCTTGTGCGTTTGCTTTTCGTGCAATTTCCTGCTTATTTTCAATAAAATGTTTCTGTGGCATTTAACCTTGGCCCAGTGATGCTAAGGTGGAAGGGAGTGGGGTTTGAGTTTTGTCTTCCTTGGGCCAGAGTTTTAAAGAGGAACAAGCTTATCCCCGAGGGGGAGTAGGGCAGTGTGAATGGAAAGGAGAGGAGCTAAGGGGAAGATGAAATGTTGGGGCTCAAAAATTGCTGCCCTCCCTGTCTGAGCATCTCTCTCTGAAATTACTGGTCAAAGGTCAGTGCAATCTGTGTTTAATCTGAACCTGAGGAATTGTTCCTTTAGAGTCCGCAACTGCCAAAGCCTTAGTTAGCCAGTGTGCTGCTGAACGAGAAAACACCAGGGACATTCCTTACAGGGAATCGAGATCCCTTCTTCCTGGAAAATTTCCTGAAACATGAGTTGCTGATGATAACAACGATGACGATGGCTGCTGTGGCCACAGCTAACATGTGCTGGGCATTTTTCTGTGCCAGGTAGGCAGCGTTTGTCTGAGCATCTTCCCTGTCAGCTTAGGAGCTGGGTCCTGGTATTACTCCCCTTTCACAGATGAAGAAACTTCCCATGGCCACAGCCCATTGAAGATGAAACCAAGGTTCTCTGTCTAAAGCTGGTGATTAAAATAATAATTAAATATTAAAAATTGGCCAGGCCCAATGGCTCATGCCTGTAATCCCAGCACCTAGGGAGGCCAAGGCAAGCAGATCACTTGAGGTCAGGGGTTTGAGACCAGACTGGCCAACATGGTGAAACCCCATCTCCACTAAAAATACAAAAATGAGCCAGATGTGGTGGCGCACACCTGTAATCCCAGCTACTCTGGAGGCAGGAGAATCGCTTGAACCCAGGAGGTGGAGGTTGCAGTGAGGAGATCAAGTCACTGCACTCCAGCCTGGGCAACAGATCAAGATTCTGTCTCAAAAAAAAATTTTTTTTTAATTTGTAAAAATGGGCTGAGCACAGTGGCTCATACCTGTAATCCTAGCACGTTGGGAGGATCACTTTAAACCAGGAGTTTGAGGCTGCAGTGAGCTATGATTGCACCACTCCACTCCATGGGTGGGCATCTTTACTTTCTGGACCAAATTCTGGGCCAACATGGGTGGACATATTTCCAGGAAGATACCCAGATACCCTGAGTGACAGTGAGACACTGTCTTAAAAAAAAAAATGAAAATAAGGTTGAAATCACGGGCAGTAGTTTGACTCCAGACTCTTCAACATGATACTCAGTTGCCTTTATATAGAGAAATAAAACCATGTGGCTCCGGACCAGAGCCAAGATGCTGGGACCACTGGCTGAGGATCTTGGGACCTCTGCAGGAGCAGCACAAATGGGGGCGGGGGCTCACCCAAATAGTCGTTCCTCTTCTGGTTGATGTTCAGGATCTCTCTGATAAGGTTAACAGCTGTCTTGGGAGAGCCACCCATATTGGACTTTCCTACAACAAAGATAAGAAAGAATTCTTCTAGGTAATAGGATTCCTCAGGGCCCTCCTGGAAGAGTAGGAAAGCATTTGGCCTAGGAACCTCAACACTTACATTGCCTATGAGAGTTTCAAAATATACTTTTAGGATGGGCGCGGTGGCTCACGCCTGTAATCCTAGCCCTTTGGGAGGCCGAGGCAGGCGGATTGCCTGAGCTCAGAAGTACAAGACCAGCCTGGGCAACATGGCGAAACCCTGTCTCACTAAACTACAAAAAATTAACCAGGCGTGCCGGTGCATGCCTGCAGTCCCAGCTACTCTGGAAACTGAGGCACGAGAAATGCTTGAGCTGAGGAGGCTGAGGTTGCAGTGATCTCAGATCGCAGCACTGTACTCCAGCCTGGGCGAGGAGTGAGACCCTGTCTCAAAAAAAGACAAACAAACAAATATATATATACATGTATTTCTTTTTTTTCTGAGAATTATAAGCTTTATATACATATATTATATATATATATGATTATATATGTATATATGATTATATATATGTATATATATGTATATATATATATGTGTATATATATATATATATATATATATACACATATATATATATATACACTTTTACTGAAATTTTCTACATGCTAGGCACTGGGCCAGGTGCTTCCTTTACTTTATCTCATCTAATTCTCATGAAACCCCAGGAAGAGTGGGTATCCTCATTTTATAAACTAAGTCCTGGAGGAACTGTGTAATTTGGACAATATCAAGAGGCAAATGACAAGGCCAGATCCTCTAGAGACTGTTCCTTGCATCTGTGCCCCTCAACGTTCCTGTTTGAGAGCCACGTTTCTTCATCTGTCTCCAAGTTACCTCCCAGATGGTAACAAGCTAACACAAAGCACTTTCACACAAGCAACTTAAATAGCTCTCCATAGAAATTGTGTAAGGAAAGGAGGATGGCTATCATGATCACCGTTGCTGTCATTGCGGTTATGGTCATCATCATCAACACTAGTTCTATTTTATTTATTTATTTATTTTATTGAGACAAGGTAGGGTCTCGCTCTGTCACCCAGGCTGGAGTGCAATGGTGAAATCTCGGCTCACTGCAACCTCCACCTCTCGGGTTCAAGTGATTCTCCTGCCTCAGCCTTCCAAGTAGCTGGTAGTACAGGCATGTGCCACCATGCCTGGCTAGTTTTTCTGTATTTTTTTTTTTTTTTTTTTGAGACAGAGTCTCGCTCCGTCTCCAGGCGCCAAACTGGAGTACGGTGGAGCAATCTCCGCTCACTGCAACCTCCGCCTCCTGGGTTCAAGCAATTCTCCCGCCTGAGCCTCCTGAGTAGCTGGGATTACAGGCGCGCGCCACCACGCCCAGCTAATTTTTGTATTTTTAGTAGAGATGGGGTTTCACCATGTTGGCCAGGATGGTCTCCATCTCCTGACCTTGTGATCTGCCCGCCTCGGCCTCCCGAAGTGCTGGGATTACAGGCGTGAGCCACCGCGCCCGGCCAATGCTACATATCTTCTGGGCTGCCATGATGTTTGGTTAATCACATTTGTGTGTGTGTACATACGTGTGTGCCCATGTGACCGTGTCTTATTCCTCTATGAACTAAAATAGAGCTACTTTATCACACTTTTCCTGAACACCCCTCAGTGCCAGACCCAGAGAAAAACCACAGGACATCAATGCAAAAAGAGCCACTTTGAGCATCCTGGAGTTCCACCCCTTTATGTTCCCAGTGAGATCACCAAGGCTCAGAAAAGAGAAGTAACATGCTCAAGTCCACCCAGCAAATAGGAGCTGGGCTGGGACCTGAGCCTGGGCCTTGGTGCTCAGCAAAAATTTATTGATAAAACTCTGCCTCCACTCAAGTTCCTGTAACTGCTGGGCTGGGCTCCAGGAATAATAATACCATAATAATAAAATGGGAAGCAGGTACAATTCTCAGCTCACACCCAAAATAAATAGCCCCCATTCCACTAGTTGGGAGAAATTGAATCTTGGTCAATTCTAGGTGTCTTCTTTCACTTTTTCCCCTCAGTTCACCTCCATTCCCCACCTTCTGTGTGTTCAGAAAGTGTCCTGCTCCAGGGTGCCTACACACACACTCAGGCATCTAGGTTCATGCTTCCTTGGGTTCTACTCAGCAATAAGGCTCTGGGCCCAGATTGGAGGTGATTACATAGCTAGAAGATGCATAGATGATGATGGGCATAGCTAACAGATGACAGCTATTTAGCAAGAGAATGAACGAACAATGGATGATGTATGGAAGAGGAATGGAGGAAGAATAAATTGGTGGATTGATGGTTGCCTTATAAATGATAGCTATGGAGACCCCTCAGGACCACACAAAGTTTCTATTCTTTTTTCAGGGTTACACCAGTGTCTATGCACACTAATTTCCTGTACTTCTTTTTTCTTTTCTTTTCTTTCCTTTCCCTTCCTTCCTTCCTTCCTTTCTTTCTTTTTCAGAGTCTCACTCTGTTGCTCAGGCTGGAGTGCAGTGGCACGATCTCAGCTCACTGCAACCTCTGCCTCCTGAGTTCAAGTGATTCCCCAGCCTCAGCCTCCCAAGTAGCTGGGATTACAGGCACCTGCCACCATGCCCAGCTAATTTTTGTATTTTTAGTAGAAACAGTGTTTCACCATGTTGGCCAGGCTGGTCTTGAAGCCTGACTTCAAGTCTGCCCAACTCAGCCTCCCAAAGTACTAGGATTACAGGTGTGAGCCACAACGCCAGCCTAATTTCCTATATTTCTGACCCTCTGTATTACTTGGGATGCTAACTCAGCCATTGATTTCTCTCTCACTAACCAGCAGAGGGCAAGCAGTCCAGGCTGCTATGAGTCCCATGATGTCAGACACCTGGGATCCTTCCATTTTGTTGTTCTGACATCCTCAACGTGTGGCTTCCGTCTTGTGGTCTAAGACAGCTGCTCCTACTCCTACCACCATGTCAATTTCTAGCTGGCAGGAAGAGAAGAAGAGGTGAGGGAAGAGGATGCCCCTTTTTTTTCTTTCAATGCATGACCCAGAAGTTGCACGTACCATGCTGTTCACATATCCTTTGCCAGAGCTTGGTCACATGGCCACGCGTAACTGCAAGGGAGACAGCGAAATGCAGTCTAGCCACACGGCCATCTGCAGCTATAGAAGAAGGGGAAGTCAGATAATTGCATGACAGCTGGACATCTCTGCCACACTTCCCTTCTCCCCACCTCCCGATAATCTTTATCCCGTTTCCTAAAGAGGAAAACCAATTTTGACTCATCTATTCTTCTCAATCTGTTATTTGTGGCATAAATTGTATACTCTCAAATTACTCAGGGCTTTGACTAAATTTCCACGACTCTTGTAAACCAAAAGCCTTGGCCTTTGAGACGTGAATCTCTAAGGTGATGGAGATCACTCACAAACATGGGAAACGTAAAACGTAAGAAAAAATGTGGGAGATGCTTTCAATATTGCAAAATGTTTCTTACCGGCTAGGCACAGTGACTCACACCTCTAATCCTAATGCCTTGGCAGGCCGAGGTGGGCATAGTCGCTTGAGCTCAGGAGTCCGAGACCAGCCTGGGCAACATGGTGAAACCCTGTCTCTACAAGAAATACAAAAAAAAATTAAATTAACGAGGAATGGTGGCATGTGCCTATAATCCAAGCTATTTGGGGGCTGAGGCAGGAGATCACTTGAGCCCCATAGGTCGAGGCTGCAGTGAGCCAAAATCGAACCAGTGCCCTCCAGCCTGGGTGACAAAGTGAGACCGTGTCTCCAAAAAAAAAAAAAAAAAGAGAGAAAGAAAGAAAGAGAAAAAAAGAAAATGTCTTACAGGTATAATCAGACATGTCTCTTTCTTGTGGCTTCCCCTGACTTTGGCTCCAATGACAATTCTTCAAAGAGGCTTTCTCTGCCCACCCATTTGTTTCCTTCATAATGGATGTCACAATATGTAAGTTGAAAAATATGTATACATTATTTGTCTTGTAAATGACGTGATGAAAGGGACCTGTCTTTTCATCTTTGTATCCTCAGTGCCTGGCTCAATGCCAACACATGCTAGATACTCAGCAAATACATTTGACTGATTGATGAATTTGTACACCAAGGCCCTGTGAGGTGTAAAAAGTGACCACATCTTTTCAGATGACTGAATGGAGTGGACGTGACTCTTGCAGTGACTCTTACAGCCCAGGAGGAGAAGGCGATGCTTCTTGGACCCTAGAGGTCAAAGCATCAACATGGGCGGGGCATTTCCAGTGAATGCTAACGGGGCAGGAGCATGCTGGAGAGCCAGATGGGTCGATACAGCTTGAGAAATACCAGTCACAGACCCCTTCTTCCCTCAACCAATGCCAAGATGCCTCCACCCTTCCAGGACTTAAATCAATCCGGGAACAAAGGGATGCCAAAGAAAGCTTGATTCACTCAACTGAGTTCAAATCTGAAATAACTGGTTTTTGTCTAGGTTTTTTTGCAGTTTGCATTTTCTGACATCAGAAAAAAAAAAAGGAGCTCAGGAGAAGCAAAATTCAGTTGTACAAAATGGAGCATTCCAGTTCTGATAGGTGTATTTCGGCCACATTAGAATGACATCATTCTAGAATCACAATTGGGCTTCCTTATGAAAACGTATAATCACAGAGTTAAAGTCATTGGCTATTAGAATCACCTAAGTTTAGAATTGTAAACTGTATTTGGAAAGAACATTAGAGATTGTGTTAGTTCGGGTTCCCCTTAAAGGCGGAGCCTGAGACAAGGATTTGGGAGCCAGTAGCACAGGAAGCCAGAGGGATCTGGGAGAGTGAGAGTGAAGGGAGGAAAGGGAAGAAAAGGTGAGTAATTGAGCCAGTTTCCAGTGTGGGCAACCGGTGCCCCATCTCACTGAAGACCTTTGAGTGACCAGGGACCTCCAATGGATAAGAGGACGGGGCATTTATTCACTAACTCCCATTTCCCATTGACTGAAGGGTGACCCTGTTCTTAAGTCATCAGAGAAGCCAAATGACTGCTGGGTGTTTGAAAAGGGATGCTGTCAGTGTGCTGGGAACTGCCTGCCACAGCTACAGCTAAAGTCATAGGGGCAGACACCAAATACGACCATGGATTCAATTTCACCCTAGATCAAGAATTCCTTTCTAAAGATCTAGGCTGGCGTTCCGCAGCCTACATTAGGCTGGAGGATTCCTTTGTTTGATTAGCAGCGTGTTAAAATAAAATTGGAGCCGGGCATAGTGGCTCACGCCTGTAATTCTAGCACTTTGGGAGGCCAAGGCGGGTGGATCACAGGGTCAGGAGATCGAGACCAGCCTGGCCAACATAGTGAAATCCCATCTCTATTTAAAGAAAAAAATACAAAACTTAGCTGAGTGTGGGGACACGGGTCTGTAGTCCCAGCTACTTGGAAGGCTGAAGTGGGAGAATCACTTGAACCTGGGAGGCGGAGGTTGCAGTGAACTGAGACCAGGCTATTGCACTCCAGCCTGGGTGACAGAGTGAGACTCTGTTTCAAAAATAAAAACAAAATTGGAATCTAAAAGCCTTCCTTCGTGGCTCACGATAGTTTTCATTTAGCTGTGTCTCCACCACTCCGAATTGCTCGCAGGCCTGCAGATTTCTGTCACCTGTCAGGACCCCAAGGCATTTGACTTTGAGGCCCTGCCCGGCATCTCTTCTAGGCTACAGGGTCTTTAAGGACAAGACCTTGTCTAGCATCTGTGTCTTCAGCTCCCTGAGATGCAGCCGGGCCTGGGAGAGCGCCTAGTAAACAGGTGCTGTGAATGTAGCCTCTGCTTCCACCTTTCCTGGTCAGGGAGCTCACTCCCTTCAAGGCTGCCTGTTGTATTGTCTGGTACCTGCCCCACCCCTCCTGCCCTGCCCCCAGACATTCCCTGGGTTGGGGCTGGGGGTGAAACTCCCTGCGTGGGGTGAGCAGCAGGTTAATTTCCTCCTGGAGCTTCCCTCAGCAAACAATGAGACAATGGCGAGCCGGAGGTGGCCTGCGTAAGACAGCAGAGGAGGGGAAGTTGTAATCTGTGCGTGAAGCCAGCGGGCGGGCAAAGGGGCGAGAAAAGCAGCCCAGCCAGACCAGGCCCTCCACCCAGCAGGCCCCTGGGACTCAGCAGGCCCCAACCTGAAGGTCACCTGAGTCGCCCTTGAGGAAAACAGCCACAAACCACCATTCTGGTGGAGAAAACAAGGATGGGTGGGGCGCTTGCCCCCACACCCCTTCCTTGTCCAGATGGTCCTGGCTCCTCTCTGCATAACCCCATCTGCCCACCTTCTAAGCCTGGCTTGCAGGGTAACACACCCAGACACCATCTGATTCTGACTGGCTTTCCGCTGTGTGACCTTAGGGCGTGTTACTTAACCTCTCTGTGCCTTTGGTTCTTTATCTGTAAAAGGAGGCCACTTTCTTATTCTGATTGGCAAAATGATTTCATCCCTGCATTTATCCAGAAAGCATTTATTGAGCATCTGCTCTTTGCTCTTACCATTGGGGATATGACTGGCTGTGATGGAGAAAACATCCCTGTCCTCATGGAATACACAGTCCTAATGCGGAGAGAGTCAGCAACCAGGTAACTGCAGCAACTCATGTGAAATTAGAACAGTGACAGGTGTTACGAAGAGAGGAGGCAGCACCATTAAGACGCTGCAATGTGAGACCCAGCCTACTCTATAGCACAGGGAGGGCTTCCCCTAGGAAGAGGCAGTGAAACTGAGCTGAGCTGGGAGGAAGAGTCTACTAGGGCAAGAGGAAGGAATGCAGGGAGTAAGGCAATGTCTTGGAGGCCGGAACAAGGTGGGCATTAAGGAGGGGAGATGCAGGAAGCTTGTGAACCTGGACGAAGCAAGCCAGGAGGATGTGAGAGTGAGGTTTATAAGGTATGCAGGGTTAGCCCCCAGCTCCTGCCTCCCTTGGAACCCCTGTAGGAGAGCAAAAAGAAACCACAGAAAGTTCCAGTGACGTGACATGATCCTGTCCACTTTCAGCTAATGCACAGCTCAGCACAGTGCCTGGGCAGGTGGGCTCCCTCCTTCTTGAGGGCAGGAGCCTGTCCAGCCACATCATGCATAACCAACCACGGCTTCCCCAAACTATCCTATCACTGCCAGGTTCAGGACGCGCTGTGTCTACCTCACAGATGAGAAAACCGAGACTGAGGGCAAGGGAGAGAGAGACGGGTGCAGCCCTCTCTGGGGATGAAAGAGAGGTTGACAGGGCATTCTGCAACCTCAGAGAAACTGAACGCCCAGCAACCCCCATCTCACATGTCTCAGGGCAGCTCCTAGCCCTTCTTCCCTTGCCCTAGGGTTCCCTAAATCCAGCCATGTACCTAGAAGGGGAAAAGGGCTGCAGACAATTCAGGGATCTCCCCATCCCAGATCATGATGCCACATGTCTCCAAAATCTGAACATCCACTGCTCTACCTGGGCTTGGAACTAGCCTTTGGCTCTGTCCCCAAAGCCTGCCCCTAAAGAAGTGGCTCCAATCCTCAGAGGCTCATAGAAAAAGCAGCTCCCACTTATGGAGGGCTGTAGCTCACATGCAAGAGTGTAGCCTCAGGCAAAGTGATGGCAAAGGGTGATCACTTAGATGACCCTTTCCCTTAGTCATCAGAGCTCCATGAGCCCACTCTACTGAGAAGGAAAGTGAGGCTCAAGGAGAAGAAGCATCCTGCCCTCGATCACAGAGCCAGGAAGGAGCTGCAGCCTGGACCCCAGCTGCTTGGCCTCCAAGCCACTGCTCCACGTGCGCACCTCCTGTAGAGCCCCAGTAGGTCCTTTACAGACTCTGTCACTGCAGGCTCAAAGCCCTTTGTAGCTTCCCATGAACTGAGCCAAAGTCCTCGCCTCACCCAGAAGTCTCCATAGCCCTCTCTGCTGTCTCCCAACTCCATGCAAGCCTTGTCTTCTCTTCCCTTCCTTGCTTACTCTCACCTCAGAGCCTGCAGCAGCCACTGCTCCCTCTGCCTGGGCTCACCTGGAGCCCCATCAGAGTGGCCCTCCCCAGCACCCTCAGAAACTCTATCTCTGCACCCTGCTTCATTTTTCCTTAGAGCCCTCATCTGCAGCTCCCCGTATAGGAGGCATTTACTTGTCTATTCATTGTGAGCCCTAAGAGATACAATGGTAAGTGACTGATAAACATTTGTCTCAGGAAGGAAGGAAGGACGGACTGCAGGAAGGAAGGAAGGAAAGAAGGAAGGAAGGAAGGATGGAACATCTCTGGTTCCACCCCTGTGGCCCCAAGTGCATAAAATAAAATGCACAATATTATGAGGGAAACCAATTATACTGAGATGCTATTACTGCACTATCAACAAGGGTTTGTGATGCAGTGATGAGGTGAACTTCTTAATTAGCACATTAAATAACAAGATGGGGAAGCAGGTTGCGGGTCACCATGAGCATAAACAATATGTAATGTTGTCTGCACCACTGTGATAGGAAATGAAGGTATCTTTGACTTCTGTTGCAACAGTCACTGCTAACCCTACCGTGGTTCTTGATCCACACTCATTTATACTTGGAGGAAATGCTGCATTTCAATTAGAGGTTAGTGAATATAAAGTTATCTTTTCCCACCCAAGTTTATGGAGTCTCTGAGTTCTAGACC
>CAUYUD010054892.1:0-17496 GCA_963575295.1 Alouatta caraya
AGGTTAACTTTAAAACCCCACCCCGATAAACAATTTTATTCCAGTACCACACACACAAAACCTGTTCCTTTTTTTTTTTTTTTTTTTTTTTTTTTTTGTAGACGGAATCTTGCTCTGTTGCTCAGGCTGGAGTGCAGTGTCATGATCTTGGCTCACTGCAACTTCTACCTCCTGGGTTTAAATGATTCTCCTGACTCAGCTTCCAGAGTAGCTGGGACCACAGGTGCCTGACTAATTTTTGTATCTTTAGTAGAGAAGGGGTTTTACCATGTTGGCCAGGCTGGTCTCAAATTCCTGACCTCAGGTAATCTGCCGCTTCAGCCGCCCAAAGTGCTGGGACTATAGGCATGAGCCAAGCACCTGGCCATGAACGTGTTACTTTTATAAATGAATCCCAGAAGAATGACAGCAGATGCCAACCAAAAAAGGAGAATGTGCTGTCTCATTGAGCAAGTTAAATTGTATTAATTAAATCTGGAAAATCAATTAACTGATTAAGGGAAACTGTATTTAAGGAATTTATAGCTCTTTTAAGTAACATGTAAGTCTGCCTTCTGTGGGAATAGACCACACAGACCTTTCATGAAACGAAAATGTTTAATAGCATATAGAGTACATAAAAATAGAAATTTTATAAAGAAGAATGTTATTTCCAATCATGAATATTTAGCTCTCTGATTTGATAGAAAAGTGCACTTGATACATAAGAACAAAAAATAGAGGACTTAGGGACAATTTCTTTTATGTTATAGGACTAAAATCTTTAATGGCAATGTATAGGAAGGTGATGAATATGTCATGAAGAGGCCTCCAAGCTTTTATCTTAACATTTTTTTCAGATTAGATCCCATTTCCCCATGTGAATAGCAAATGTTCAAGAAAACTCTGCTCAGCAAGTAAATACAACCAAACCCAAGAATCCCTTACATGCAAGACTTTCTGTCACCAAGAAGTGTGGCTCATGAAACCAGCCAGACATTCCCACTTATTAAGCCAAGCCTCAAAGGTAAACAGCTTAAGGCTTTCTTCTTTTAAATCAAGATTTTCCAAAGGATATATTTAATCATACCAAATGAGCAATCTCTCCAGGGAAGCCATCTTATCTTAAGAAAACTACAGCAAAATAAAAAGGCATCCCTCTTTTGGGAGAAAGAATTGAAGAAATTCCATTTCCTTACAGTAAACAAGCCAACTAATAGAGAACAAGCTGATCGACTTTAAGGACGCATAGACCCAGGGAACTAGAAAAATGAAGTCCATATAATTGTATTCATTTAAAAAGTCTCTAAAAGGAATTACAATTTCTTCTAAAATACAAATTCCAAGGTTAACTTTCCTTTGAGTTGAAAGTCCATGGGTTTCTGTGCAAAATTTTAAGGTCTAATTGCACAGGATAACTGATTTACTACAGTAATCTTCCCTTATCTGCAGGGGACATATTCCGAGATCACCAGTGGATGCCTGAAACCATAGATAGTACAAAACCCTACAGGTACTATATTGTTTCCTATACAATCATATGTTGCTTAATAATGAGGATACTTTCTGAGAAATGCACAGTTAGGTGATTTTGTCATTGTGTCGTCATACATCATAGAGTGTACTTATACAAATCCAGATGTATAGCCTACTACATACCTAGGCTATATGGTATAACCTGTTGCTCCTAGGCTAAAAACCCCAACAGCATGTTCCTGTACTAAATACTATGCACAACTGTAACACACCGGTCACTATTTGTGTATCTAAACATAGCTAAACATTAAAAAGCACAGTATAAAAGATGGAAAATGGTACACCTGTATAGGGCACTTACCATGAATAAAGTTTACAGAGCTAAAAGTTGCTCTAGGTCAGTGACAATTGGTAAGTGGATGTGAAGTCCTAGGACATTGCTGTATACTACTGTAGATTTTATAAACACTATACACTTAGGCTACACTCAATTTATATTTTAAAAATTCTTTCATCAATAATAAATTAACCTTAGTTTGTAACTTTTTTTTTTTACTTTATAAACTTAAATTTAAAACAAAATTTGACTCTTTTATAATACTTAGCTTAAAACACACATTGTATACCTGTACAAAACTATTTTCAGGCCAGACATAGTGGTTCATGCCTGTAATACGAACACTTTGGAAGGCTGAGGTGGGTGGATCGCTTGAGCCCAGGAGTTCAAGACCAGCTTGGGCAACATGGCAAAACTCCATCTCTACAAGAACTTCAAGAATTAGCTAGGTATAAAGGTGCACGTCTGTAGTCCTAGTGACTCAGGAGGCCAAGGTGAGAGGATTACCTGAGCCTAGGGAGGTGGATGCTGCAGTGAGCCAAGATCATATCATTGCACTTAAGCCTAGGTGAGAGACTGAGACCCTGTCTCAAAAAAACAACCCCCCAAAACAACAACAACAAAACCACTTTATATCCTTATTCCATACATTTTTTCTAGTTTAAATTTGTTTTTGTTTTCATTTTTTTAGACATATAAAGACAGGGTCTCACTATGTTGCCCAAGTTGGTCTCAAACTCCTGGGTTCAAGCAGTACTCCCACTTTGGCCTCCCAGAGTGCGGGGATTATAGGTGTAAGCCACCATACCTGGCCTATTTTATAAAAACTTTTTACATTTTTGTTATTGTTGGTGTTAACCACTAAGACACACACTTTAGCCTAGACCTACACAGGGTTAAGATGATCAATATCACTGTCTTCCACCACCACATCTTGTTCCACTGGAAGGTTATCAGAGCAGTAACATGCATGGAGCTGTCATGTCCTGTGATAACAATGCTTTCTTCTGAAATACCTCCTGAAAGAGCTACCTGAGGCTGTTTTACAGTTAAACTGTTTTATAGAAATAAGTAGAAGTAGTACATTCTAAAATAATGATAAAAAGTATAGTTATAGTAAAAACATAAACTGGTGACATAGTCATTTATTATCATTATCAAGTATAATATAGCATACATAATTGTGTATATTTTTATACAGCTAGCAGTATAGTAGATTGATTTATACCAGCATCACCACAAACACATGAGCAATACATTGTGCCATGATGTCACTAAGCAATTTTTCAGCTTTACTACAATTTCACGGGATCGCTGTTGTATATGTGGTCGGTCACTGACCTAAATGTCATTATGTGGCACATGGCTGTATCAACATACCTATGATAAAGTTTAATTGATAAATTAGGCACAATAAGAGATTAACAACAATAACTGATACTGAAGTAGAACAATTATAACAACATACTGTAATAAAAGTTATATGAATGTGACGCCTGTCACATTCAAAATATCTTACTGTACTCACCTATTTTTCAGACCTCAGTTGACCTCAGATAACTGAAACTGTGATAATAGAAATTGTGGATAATGGGGGGCTACTGTATAGTTTCAATATTCCAGGAATGGGAAGGAGACTAAATATGCAACAGGAATGTGAAAGAGACAGCCATGAGAGGCAAAGCTGTATCCATGAGCTTGATTAGAGGGTGGTCTGTTTGGAAAACAGGGTGCTTACCTGAAAACTGATATCAAACCTCAATCTGTTCTATTCATTTTACTTCCTTCTATTTTAAATAATATTCTGTTACAGTTGTGGCTGGATATGTCCTCGCATATGACAGGTCGTCATGTAAAAATTCCATTTAACTCTGGCATGTTTAATTTAGTTGAATAAAATATCTCATTCTACAAACTGGTAATGACAGTTTATCAAAATATTTGCTCTGTGCCTCTATCATAGGGTGAATATTAAAAGAAACAGTGAAAAATACGTCAACTCCACATCTAATTTAAACATCTGAAGACTAAAAGAGATTGCAAAACTAATTTGTTCTAGGCCAGCAAATTATAGCACCAGAGCACACTTTCTCTTTTCAAAGCGCTTTTTCATTATTAATCACGTTTTCTGCACAGTGTTCCTTCCATGAGCTGATTCAGTCTAATCCCCATTTTATGGATGAATATATTTGGGCATACAAGGAGATGGTAATCTTCTGTAGGCTATAAAATAAAAGCAGTGGACAGTGGCCACAATCAATGAGGATAATTTCCTGAGTTCTGATCCCACATTTTCTGTGAGTTGTTGGGATACACTGTCTTTGTTTCTAAAAATACACACACATACCCACATATTCTTTATATCAAGCTACAGTTTAGACTGATTTTGCACACATAAATATAAAATGAACCACCAGCTGTTCTGCTGAGGCAGACAGCACAGAAGAACAACAGGAAACTAGAACTTTCGAGTCAAACAGATGAATTTGAGTTGGGTTTTTTTGTTTGTTTGTTTTGACACTTCCAGCTATATAAACCTCTCATCTTCACAGAGAGGGAGTGAGACAGAGCAAATGCCAGCAGAGTAACTGGCACATAATACATACTTGAATATCTTTTCCTTTCTTCCTTCCCCACACCATCAGAAAAATACAGGATGTGGCAAATCAAATTAAATCAGTGTCCTTTACTACTTATTCTGAACAAGTGACAATTTGCAAGTTTGCAGTGCATGGCTCCCAAACAGCACAGGGCAGGGCTAAGTTGGATTGTGCAATCCTCAAACATGCTGTTCGCAAGAGGTCAAAAGACAAATGTGAGTAATCCCCTTGTCTTTGCCATCACCTGCTGTCCAAAGGCCAATGGCAGTGGCAACTGCCAACAAGGGGTAGTGGTAGAGGTGAGCCTTGATGGACAGGGCTAAGCCAATACGGGATTATTATTCCCCATACAATTAGGGGTCACATTTGAGTGCAGTAACCTCATCCTTAAGCACATCTATTTCCTTTGGATGCTAAACTTGACATAATCAAGCTATTATCATACTCTTCTCACTTATTAGCATTAGCTCAAAAACTACTCAGGAAATTATTCGTCATTCTTTCTAAAGAGAATCACTCTAAGAAGCTGAAAATACCCAGATAGCTTTTCAAATCACTTTTACACTGTTTCAATACTCTATTATTATACTTTGCCAGTTTGAAAATAAGTGCCTTAAAGGGCTTAATTTTACAAAAACAAAAACAAGCCAGTATCCTGTTCTCTGGAAAATGAACCTCTGGGATGATGCAGTGAGCCACAGACCTCCAAAGACCCTTAGAATTCCCTGCTGGAATTTTCCACTACTGTCATCCCAGACCCAAAAACCAGAGCCTTGACCCCAAATTTCTCTTCACTTTTTCTGCAGCAAAGAACTATTTTTCTAGGCAGGACTTGGAACTAGAGAGTTCAAAACTATTTTATTTTGGTGTGAAGAAACACAGAGACCCAAAATCTTATTGCTTGATCTTGAATAAGTGTTGTAACTTCTCAGGAGTCCGAAAAGGTTGGTAGCAAGTTTAGCCTCTTAACCCACCACTCCCTGGTTTCCTATGTGTAAAAGTCTGGTCGGATGGAAACCTCTAAACTAAGAGTTGGAATGCTGGGGTTATGGTCCTGGTTCTGACAATACCTGTGTGGGACCTGGACTTCTATGATTTCAGCTTCTCCATTTATATAGTAAGTATATAGCCAAATAATAATTCTTGCCTTTAAACAGATTCTGATGAAAGCTGGACTCTCTTTTTAGAAAAAAAAATATGCTCATAGTTTAAAAATTGGCATAAAATGTTAGGAGCTGCTCCAGCCCCCTTGAGGACTCTATGGTTACTGTTCTGGATACCCTGACAAGATATGATAGGACACCCACACCCTGACACACCGGTCCTTGGGCTGTCTCCTGACACACTGGTCCTTGTTGTGGGAGACAAGGAAGACTGGATTAAGGAGAAAGATGCATGAGAATGCCAAGGTGAGATGTAATGACTAGATCAGTAGCAAAGATATACTCTCCCTATACATAAATTTAGGCCGCTGTGCAAAGAAAGAGCTCGCTTCTCTGGCCCTGTGTGCATTTACACAGGAAGTCAACCAAAATGTCTCGTTTACTGTTGATGTTATATGCATGAGAGAGCCCCTGGCCTGTAATCACTCCTTTCCTAGCAATACTCAGGCAGTAGCTCACCCTGCATACAAATTGCCCATCAGGGCTTCTTGCAACAGAGTAGAAATCAGAGTGTTCCTTAGTCACCGCTTCTTTCCCAATTACGTTTGAACAGCAGAGGCTGCTTCCTAGCAATAGAATGTCACCAGCAGTACCTCACTGCACAAAGAATTAGGATAAAGAATAATGTATAGTTCTCCACTGGCTACTAATTGGGCAATACCATATCTAGTTCATAAAATTGTTCTGAGAATCAAATGAATATATGTTAAAAACTTTGAATAGTGTCTGGCACAATAAGAACAGGAATAAATACGAGCTAGTAAAATTACTGGTATTCAATCCAGCAGTAAGTTTTGAATCAGACCTACTGCAAATGGAATCAAAAAGATCTTTTACTTAATAATTGAACAAAAAGGCCAGAAGGTGGAATATACGGTAAGTCCTTAATGCATTTACTTAGAACAATACAAATACCGTTTCCAGTGCATATACAGTTATTATTATAAAATCTAGCAGTAATTGTATACTTCCTGTGCTGGTTCTCTGTCTGACCCCACCTTATTCCACTTATTCTCTGACCTTCTCTGTTCTGTTCAGCATCCCAGAAAGCTGCCCTCCCTTGACTTCTATCATACGTGCTTTCTAACTCTCTGACTTTTGACTAGGTCTAGACAAATGGAGGTATCAGCATGAGATGGAAGCATCTGTGTTCCTCCATGGCCAAAGCTCCCACTGAGTAACCCCACTTCCATGACCTCAGCTTGCTCAGGGTTTGGATGTCACTATTCCTTCCCTCTGATTCTTGAGACCAATGGATGATAACACTTTTCCACTGTGATTAGACTCTGAATGTTTCACCATCCCTTGCTGGTCCCATTAATCCTGTACACGCCTCTACATATAGTCCATAACACTTTCTAGTTAAAGCCTTTGACTGTCATCTGTTTCCTACTGGAACACTAACTTACTGTCATATTTTCTTATATAGATGTTTTTTTGAAGTCAGTCTTTCCTCCCTAACTAGAGGTTAGAGGAGCCGTCTTCAAATTTTCCCACTTCAAACACAAAGAATAATGTGTTAGGGGCACATGCCTAGTGCTCCACTCAATCCTGTGCTTCCCCCAAAAGAAGGCACCTTTAACTAAAGAAAGAATCTCTAAAACTTGATGTGCCTATTGCAATGAGTCTTCGTGCTTCCTTAGCTGAACTGTTCTAGATCGACTGGATCAATCATTCTCCACTATAATATCAGCCTCAACAGAGTGCTTGAATCAACTGTGAACTCTACCACAATGATTGATTACTAATAATAACTATGCCTGCATATTGGAGATTATGTCTATGTCAAAAAAATTAAAGCAGATTCAAGTTTTTGTCAAAAAATTGTATCATCGTCCTAGCTTGCATTCTAGTCTTCTCTTTAAAGTGAGAGAGAGAAACGAGTGGAATTACCAATGGGAGATCAGGAATTTTATAGGAAAAAGCTAAAAGTCTAACTTCAAAAATTGGACATGTTCATGAGACTGTCATGTATTCACTTAATACATGTTTATCGAAGGTGACCACATAGTAGGCCTGTGTCAAGCACAGAGGATACAGTAGTCAACATAGAAATGGTCTCTACATTCAAGGATCATGCATTGTGACTGAAGTTCATAAATATAAGGAATGTCATGAAGAAGAAATTCAGATGCTATTTGAGCATATAACAGGAGTCTCAACTTACCCTGGGTAGTCAAGGAAGGCTCTGTGAGGAAGCAAAACTTAAGAATGGCATTTGGCCAGATGAGTCAAGAACACAGCATGTACCACCAAGAGATGCAAAAGAAGATCATGTGTTCAAGGAGCTGAAATAGGCCACTGTGGCTGTAGTAGAATGAATGCAAGATGAGGCTGGAGAAGTGGGCCAGATAACGCAGCACTCTTTAACCAAGTTAAGAAAATGAATTTTTTCTTAAAGCCAATAGGAAGCTATTGAAGGGCTTTGAGAAGGAGACAGTCATTACCAGATTTTGAATAGATCCCTGGCTGCAATAGAAAGGTTAGATTAATGAAGGCAAGAACAGATGTGAGGAGACTGGTTTGGAAGCTGGTGTATTTAGTCCTGGTAAAAGATGACAGCAATTTGAACCAAGATAGAAGTATTTGGATTTAAAAGGTATTGGGAAACAAAATCAGTAAAACTTTGAAATGGGAGGAATGTGGAGAATAAAGAAGAAAGCGCAGTTCTGGTAATTCCCACTTACCTGATTTGTGTAGCTGGATGATGAAGATGTTACTTCCTGAGACAAGGTGACACAGAATAAAGACAGAGCTGGAGGCATGATAATATGGTTTGGCTGTGTCCCCACCCAAATCTCACCTTGAATTGTAGTTTCCATAATCCCCACATGTCATGGGAGGGATTTGATGGGAAGTGATTGGATCGTGGGGGCAGTTTCCCCCATGCTGTTATCATGACAGTGAGTTCTCACGAAATCTGATGGTTTTAAAACTATCTGGCATTTCCCCTGCTTGTACTTCTTCCTGCTGCCACCTTGTGAAGAAGTTACCTTGCTTCCCCTTTGCCTTCCACCATGATTATAAGTTTCCTGAGGCTTTCCCAGCCATGAAGAACTGTAAGTCAATTAAACCTCTTTCCTTTATAAATTACCCAGTCTCAGGTATTTCTTCATAGCAGTATAAGAATGGAGTAATATAATAAATTGGTACTGAGGTAGTGGGGCATTTCTAGAAGATAACTGAGAATGTGGAACTGGGTAATGGGCAGAGGTTGCAACAGTCTGGAGGACCCAGAAGAAGACAAGAAGATATGGGAAAGTTTGAAACTTCCTAGAGACTTTGAAATTACCTTTGCAAAATTATAACTGAGGAGAATATGACAGTGAAAGAAATCAGTCTTACTGACTCCATCTTGTGTCTAACCTAAGCTGTCCTTTTTCATTCCTGGGCATAGGCTGAACTAACTTTGGGAAGGAATTCAGTTCATGGTTGGACTCTGAAACAAAATTGATAACAGCGCTTTCCCAAAAAGACTCCCTTTTTGCCTGGGGACCAGTCTGCCTTGGCAGGACTAACAAATTAGCTACACGATTAGAAATTACAGTTTAGGGATCATGCAGCCTCTGGCTCCAAGAATCTGAATCTCCCATACTTGCTCCTGGGGATAACATCACTACTGTAAAACCTAAGATCAGTGCTTGAGGTATTTTGCAGACTCTGCACTTGATGGATCAGCTGATGCCACCCAGACCAGTAACCTGGCTCAACTAGTTCTGCCATCCCACCCAGAAAAAGAAGACAGCAAGAAAATGTCACTTTGGCACTCTATGATTCCATCTCCAACCTGACCAATCAGCACTCCCCACTTCCCAAGCCCCTATCCGCCAAATTATCTTTAAAAACTCTGATCCCCGAATCCAGTCTCCCACAGAACTGGTTCTGTGTGAATTACTCTTTCTCCTTTGTAATTCCCCTGAATTGATAAATCAGCTCTGTCTCTCTAGGCAGCAGACAAGGGGAACCCATTGGGCAGTTATAACTACTTGAATGGTTTTGACCAAAATGCTGATAGTGATACGGACAATGAAGTCCCTGCTGAGGTGTTCTCAGCTGGGGATGAGGAACTTGTTGGAAACTGGAGTAAAGGTGCTGTAGCAAACAGACTGGCAACATTTTGCCCCTGCCCTAGAGATCTGTGAAACTTTGAACTTGAGAGAAATGATTAGATCTCAAAGGTTTCTAAAGGTAAGATCTCTTAGTTCCTCCAAGGTATTGGGTGGAAGACATTGCTAAGCAGTAGAGCTTTCAACAAGTGACCTGAGTGCTCTTAAAAGCATTCAGTTTTATGCATTCACAAAGATATAGTTTGGAATTGGAAATTATATTTAAAAGGGAAGCAGAGCATAAATGTTTGGAAAATTTACAGCCTGATCATGCAATAGAAAAGAAAAACCCATTTTCTGAGGAGAAATTCAATCTGGCTGCATAAATGTGCATAAGTAAAGAGGAGCCAAATGTTAATGCCAAGACAGTGAGGAAAATGTCTCCAGGGCATGTCAGAGACCTTCACAGCAGCCCCTCCCATCAAGCCCAGAGGCCTAAGAAGGAAAAATGGTTTCCTGGGCTGGGACTCCTGCTCTGTGCAGTCTCAGGACATGGTGTGCTGTGTCCCAGATGCTTCAGCTCCAGCTATGACTAAAAGGGGCCAAGGTACTGCTCAGGCCATTGCTTCAGAGGGTGCAAGCCCCAAGTCTTGGCAGCTTTCATATGTTGAGCCTGTTTGTGCACAGAAGTAAAAAACTGAGCTTTGGGAACCTCTGTCTAGAGTTTAAAGGATGTATGGAAATGCCTGAACATCCAGGTAGCAGTTTGTTGCAAGGGTGGAGCCATCATGGAGAACCTCTGCCAGGGCAGTGCAGAAGAGAAATGTGGGGATGGAGCCCCCACACAGAGTCCCTACTGGGGCACAGCCAAGTACAGCTGTGAGAAAAGGGCCACCATCCTCCATACCCCAGAATTGTAGATCCACTGACAGCTTGCACCATGCACCTGGAAAAGCCACAGACACTCAAAGTAGCCTGTGAAAGCAGCCACAAGGGGTACTGTACCCTGCAAAGACACAGGGGCATAGCAACCCAAGGTCATAGGAGCTCATCTCTTGCACCAGCATGATCTGGATGTAAGACATGAAGTCAAAAGAGATCATTTTGGAACTTTAAGTTTTAAAGAGTGTCCTATTGAATTTCGGACTTGGATGGGGCCTTTAAGCACCTAAGTTTTAGCCAACGTCTCTTGCTTGGAATGGGGGTATTTACCCAATGTCTGTAACCACATTATATCTTGGAAGGCACTAACTTTAATTTTACCTGCTCATAGATGAAAGGGACTTGCCTTGTCTCAGATGAGACTTTCAACATGGACTTTAGAGTTAATGCTGGAATGAGTTAAGACTTTGGGGGACCGTTGGGAAGGCATGATTCTGTTTTGAAATGTGAGGACATGAGATTTGGGAGGGGCTAGGGTGGAATAATATGGTTTGACTGTGTTTCCACCCAAATCTCATCTTTAATTGTAGTTTCTATAATCCCCACATATCATGGGAGGTACCCAGTGGGTAGTGATTGGATCATGGGGGTGGTTCCTCCATGCTGTTCTCATGACAGTGAGTGAGTTCTCATGAGATCTGATGGTTTTATAAACATCTGGCATTTCCCCTGCTTGCACTTCTCCCTGCTGCTTCCTTGTGATAAAGGTGCCTTGCTTCCACTTTGCCTTCTGCCATGATTGTAAATTTCCTGAGGCCTTCCTAGCCATGAAGAACTGTGAGTCAATTAAACCTGTTCCTTTGTAAATTACCTAGTTTTGTGTATTTCTTCATAGCCGTGTGAGAATGGAAGAATACATATGGGAACATTACGCATCAGGTTTAGAAGTAGAAAAAGTGGTTATGATCCGCTGAGTTAAACTATGAGTTGAAGCATATGAAATTGCCAATATGAGACCATTTTTTATGTACAATAATGGAAATTTAATTTGGCTCAATCTAATAGCAATAACACTGGTACAAAAGCCTGTGTTCCAGATTTAACATACTGTTTAAAGAACCACCATTTGTTATGGTGCCCTATCAGCCTTTTCTCAAGACTAGGCCAGGGATCTCTATAGTCAAAGTCAATAACAAACCACAGGAAGGAAGTGTAAGAGTCACATACACACACATATACCAGGAAGCCAAATCATCATATGAAAAGGCACAGGCTCATCAAACCCAAGTGCAGAAAATCAAGCTGCATACAGCACTACCATAAGATCAAACAAATCCAATATACCCCAGAGCGATTTTAGAACTATTGGAAAACACTTATCCAATTAACTTACAGCCTTCAGTGAAATTAGAGTTTAAAAACTGGTCCAGTTATTTACCATAATACTAGGGAAAGCAGGCAAGAAATGTACTGTGTCTGTTTCTAATTTTAAGTAAGAATCCAGGATTCTGGCTCTGTACATTACTTAGAGAAACAGGTACATAGCACAGCATATGGAGGTTCCATCCTAGATCTTGGATTATTGTGAACTGTCTCTACTATACATTGAAAAGTTGCAGCTCTTCTTTTATAAATGGAGTGCAAAAAGCTCCACAAAGGACAATAAGGTCTGTTAACCAGGGTCTAACATTCCTCATTGCACTTTTTGAGAGGAATATGCCACCTCCTCATGTTGTGTCCTCTGCAACCAAATCCCTATTCATCTTGAAGCCAAATCACAATTGTAACATGGGATGGCACCAATCATTTGCCTACACAGTGTGAGGTTGTTTTCATTGCATGCAGCTTTATCCTGAAGGTCATTTCAAATTAGTGATTCATTTCACTTTGCTTCTATCTGGTTTTAGCACATAACTCATGATTAACAGGGAAATATACTGCTAGTGAAAGGTAAAATTCCATATTTATAAGGCCCAAACTTAATACATTAGCTACTAGCTCAAGGTATTAGCCTAGAGTTTTTCAAGGCATTGACATTAACAAATTGATATCTCACACATAATATTTTCTATGTGAAGTCTCATTAGCAAGTTTGTTTCAATGTAGCTGTTTTCTTCACTCCCTCTAACCCAGGGGGGAATTTATACCCCATATTTAATTACCTTCTTCATTTACTTTTATTTCAGAACTGCTTAACGAATAGATATTTTAAAAGTAGAAAACGAATATTTTTTAATTTACATAACATTTAAATAATGCATATTTATATTTCATAATTTTAAAAGAGCTTTTAAATACCTGCCAAAAGTAAAAGAAGTTATTTATAAAACACTTAATGAGTGATATAAACAATTTTTAAGATATATTGAGGCTAGTTGTTCACAGTCAGTTAAAGCAGTAATTCCCCACATTTGAGGAGTTTCAGCACCCAGTTGTTCTTGGTTTGGTTTTATATTTTCTGCCACCTCCACCCTCTCAGAATGGCATATGCACATCTTCATATCATAAGTCATCTAAGTCAGAAACTTAAAAAATATCCTGTTTCTTTTCCTTTACCCAACTCTCTTTCCAGATTCAGTCAAGTCATCAAATTCTGCTCATTCTCCCATTAAATATATTTCTAATCTCTCCACATTGCCCCTTCCTCACAGCGGCTACCTTGGTTTAAACCTTATTATCTGCCACCTGAACAACTCCCAGGGCCCCCCCAACTCATTTCCCTGCTTTCAGTTATTTTTTCAGTTCAAGCAATCCTACAGGGTATGACAGCAAGATCTTTCTAAAATGCAGATCTGTTTCTTTCTTTCCCATTAAAACCCTCCATTGGCTCTCCCTTGCCCACAAATAAAATTCGATGCCCTTGATGTGATGTGCTAGACCCTCCATCTGGTGGTTCTTCCTCTTTCTCCAGCTTTATTTCCCTTTCCCTATCCCGTACCCCCTAGTTTAAGTACCAGTCATGACCATGAATATGCACTATGCAAGTTCACACTTTTACACCATCAAACATTTTATTATCTCTACGGAGGAATTTTCTCCACCAAGTTAAGTTTTTCCCCCATTGGTGCCAGAACCAAACTGGGCGAGTACTGTATCCCTATGTTTTCATTTATTACACTGTACGATAATTCTGTTTCCATAACTGCCTTCTTATTTTGCAGAACGCAAGAAGGGCAGGGAGGTTTTCTTATTCATTTTACCTTTGCCACCGTCTAGCCTGGTATCTGACCTAGGGTATGTACTCAATGAACGGATGAAGGAGGTGTAAAAAGGAATTTTCTCAATTAAAAAAAATTGAATTAGTGGACATGATTTTGCTGTAAGAATATTGGGAATTCTTTCAGATACATGAAGAAACTGTAAAATGTTGTCCAATCTTCCAGTGAACTGCTGTTGCAGCCCTACCTCTCCCACCCCCGCACAGGTCAGCTTCTTTCTGATCCAAAGGTACAGATAACCTACAATTTATAACCACACAAATATTTCTGCAGATAATCACTAGGCACAATGTGTTACCCAGAAAGCAAAAACTTTTTATAATATACCTAACGCAGGGACAGTAGCAGACTCTTTATATATGACATGACATTTATGGTACAAACTTAGCATTTGAAAGTAGAAACGCCTACTCAGAATCAAGGAGTAGAAGAAAAACTTATAGCAAAACCAACTTTTCCAAAAATCATTATTCTTTGACCCATTCCAAAACAAAGTTTCTCCAAAATTGTTCAAGTCATAGACGTGACAATAATGTATCCACTCGTTAAGCCAGAAAATAGGAGAGTTTTGCCTCAAAACATAAAAAATACAAATCCCAGGGCCTGAGTAACGTTTTATTATTTACTCTTTTAAGATGTTCCATCAGAGCAGCTAAAATGTGGGGTTTTTTTGTTTTTTTTTTTTTTATCATTGAGAGCCTTATAAATAAACTTTAAACTTAGGAATTCAGTGAATCCAGTTCCCTTACAGAGCAAAACCATTTTATTTGTTGACTTTGCCTACAAGTGAAAGCACGCAGTCTCTGTTTAGTTTAATTAAACAAGGATATAAATTGCCCTGAAGTGTTTGTTTTTCTTGGTCTTATAAATCAGACCACCAAGAAAGAATGCAAACGACACTGCCTGCCTGTGTGCATTCACTCATTTAGCAAACACCTACTGAAAGCCTTGCTAGGACCTGAGGCTTCTGAGATGAATAATTCTGTTTTTTCCTTTAAGAGATTGCCAGCTCAGTGGGGAACGTGACACCTAATCACGTAATTGTAAAACCCAGTGGGATATTAGTGATAGAGACATGTACTGGGTTTGGTGTAAGCCCAGAAGAGGAGGATCTAACCCACAGGTGGCTGAGCAGAAGGACAGACACTTATTTTGGACTTAAAGGACCCAGAATAGGCTTGTTAGAAGTAAATTTGTAGTGAAATGCGAAGAGTGGGAAGATGAGGGAGTTCGCAGCTACAAATCTCAGTTCAACGGAGGAGGATTCTTGCTCATTTGCTGGGAGAGGAGTCAAAGACTGAGTAGAAGAACTCTTCTAAAAGTAGTAAAAGTGTAGAATCATTTCTGAGAGGAATAGGAAGGAGAGATGAATAAAGACAGGAGAATGACTGAAGGGTGACTGAGGGCTCAGGGAACTAAGTGTCTAGATAAGCCAGTCTGCAGGGTTATAGGGCAGAAAAAGGCAAGTGGCAGCATAGTTCCAGGTTGGCAATTTATAGACAATAATGCAGAAGAATGCAAGAGGAAGTAAGAGTGTCAGTGAGAAATTAGTTCAGATGGCCTACCACAAGTTGAATGGGAAAGAAAAATTACTCAGCAGTGATGATAGCTAATGTGATCGTATGTCTGTGTTTGCTCTGTATCATCCTGGTATAATTATTACAGCATCCACTTTCACTTGCAAAATAATCTCTTTTGGACAACGAATTATATGGTCCTCCTAATGATGACCTGAGAAAAATAATAAAGGAATGAATCTCTGTGAGATGAAAGGGCTAGGGTGTTACAGTCAGAGTGGAATGAAGAAATTACAATTTAAGAAGGGAGGGGTCCTTGACAATGACAAGACAAAGGGTATGTTCCTAGGAGTGAACACCTAAAATGGCATGGAGATGACAGTTTTTGAAGTTAAGGTAGCCCAGGAACTATGGAGCTAACAGGTTGATGAGCCGTTTTCATGGTCATTGAAATGAGCATCTGGCACTTAGCAGATGTTCAGTAAATGCTGGAAGATACTGCAGAACTGGAGTGGGAGGGGAGGATATGCATCAGGTCCCAGTGTTTCAGACAATAGGAGAGTTAGCCAGAAGAGGACAGACAAACTTGAAAGGGGTTCAGGACGGCATAGATGTATGCCTAGATGTAATGTAAAAATGTACTTTTAAAAGAGGAAGAGTGATGATCAGACAGCAGTCAGAAGTAGTTTATTGGAGGTGGGAAAATAAGAAGAACCTACAGTGAGAGCTGCTGAAAGTGTTGTCTTCAGGAGAGAGGAATGGTGAAGACCACTGTGTGCAGGTTTCCATGCCACTCATCTACTGAAGGCAGCAAAGGTGCCATTAAAGGAGAGGCCATAAACTCTGTCTCAACTTAAGCAAACCCTTCTGAGGTCAAAAAAGGTCCAGAAACCAAACTTCTACCTTAACAAGAAGTTTGAGGGTACCAGGTAACTTACCATTTTCACTTTTTTTTTTTTTGTCTTATGCCGGAGGTTGCAATTTTTTGAATTGCAGACATGTGTGAAAAATCAGACCTTGGCGATGACTTTGAGCAGCAGGATATAAATAATACCCACATGCTTAGCATTCCAATAAT
Organism: Alouatta caraya; assembly: GCA_963575295.1. Lineage (NCBI taxonomy): Eukaryota > Metazoa > Chordata > Mammalia > Primates > Atelidae > Alouatta > Alouatta caraya. The sequence goes on from CAUYUD010054892.1 coordinate 16,297, forward strand.
GGAACACCAGGCATAAATGGATAGAGATAGTATAATAAAGATGATTCACTGCTTTAACTTTTCTGGTCTAAACTGTTAATTATGTTACTTTATGCTAATATTAACAATTACTAGAAAATCCACTTCCTATATATATATTTTCTAAAAATTCTAATGGGCACATAATTGTACATATGTATGGAGTACAGCATGGTATTTCAATACTCATATGCAATGTATAATGATCAAATTAGGATAATCAGCATATTCATCACTTCAAATATTATTTCTTTATGTTGGGAACATTTGAAATCCTCTCTTCTAGCTGAAAATATACAATAAACTATTTCTAATCACAATCATCCTATAGTGCTATAGAACACTAGAATTTGTTCCTCCTATCTAGCCGAAATTTCATAACTGTTAACAAACCTCTCCCTATTCCCCCATCCCCTTCCTACCTCTAGTAACCACTATTCTACTCTCTACCTCCATGAGATCAACTTTTTGTAGCTTCCACATGAGTGAGAACATGTGATATTTGTCTTTCTATGCTTGTCTAATTTCACAGGCTCATCCATGCTGCTGACAGCACTGCATTTTCTTGTGGCTTAATAGTATTCCATTGTGTATTTATATCACATTTTCATTATCTTTTTATCTGCTGATGAACCCTTAGGTTAATTTCATATCGTGGTTATCGTGAATAGCACTACGATAAGTATGGGAGTGCAGAAGTGTCTCTGACATACTGATTCATTGCCTGGATAAATGCCCAGTAGTATTTATTGTACGGTATGACACACCAGATCATATAGTAGTTCTGCTCTTAGTTTTATGAGGATCCTTATACTGCTTTCCATAATGGCTGCACTAATTCACGTTCCTACCAACAGTACATAAAAGTTCTTTTTTCTTCACATCCTTCACAGCATTGACTGTTTTTTAATTTTAAAAAAGATTTGAAATAATTTTTTTATTGTACTTTAGGTTCTGGGGTACATGTGCAGATCCTGCAGGATTGCTGTACAGGTACATACATGGCTAGATGGTTTACCACCCTCATCCCCCCATCACCTGCATCTGGCATTTCTCCCCATGTTATCTTTCCCTGATCTCCCCACCTCACACTGTCCCTCCCTTGGCCCCCCCAACAGACCCCAGTGTGTGATGCTCCCTTCCCTGTGTCCATGTGTTCTCACTGTTCAGCACCCGCCTATG
>CAUYUD010054893.1:0-25346 GCA_963575295.1 Alouatta caraya
GGGACTACAGGCACATGCCACCATGCCTGGCTAATTTTTGTATTTTTAGTAGAGACGGGGTTTCACCATGTTGACCAGGATGGTCTCGATCTCTTGACCTCGTGATCCACCCGCCTCGGCCTCCCAAAGTGCTGGGATTACAGGCGTGAGCCACCGCGTCCGGCCAAATTATTTTTTTTTTAGACAGAGTTGTACTCTGTCGCCCAGGCTGGAGTTGAGTGGCATGACCTGCTTGTCAGGGTCGAGGCACAGGAAGTCAGTTCGCCTGTGTGGCATCTTCAGAATGGTGCTTGGCAGAAAGTAAGCACTCAGTAACCAGCTGTCACCTGTCGTTTTTACTCGTCTTCACGTGTCCTTCCGGTGCCCAGTATGTAGGTGATTGTAACTATAGCTTTCCTTAAGAGACAGTGCGTGTCAGGCCTGGGGATTTTTGTTACCTTAATGAATTCTCAAACTTTGAAAATAACTGGTCATCTAATTAGGCTAGGCCCACGGAAGATCATCGCTGTCTCTTAAATTCAGCTGTCTGCAATGCAGCCTAATCACGAGAGTGGTAATCCCATTATTTGACAGTCCTGGGAATTATTGGGGGAAGGGGGATCTTGGGGACAGCTTTGAATTCTGAGACTCCCGTATCAGATCACCTGGTTCGCACCTGCACTTGGTCCTGGCTCTGCCTGCCTCTCCAGCATTTCCCTGGGCTCCCTCCAGCCACAGTGCTTTTACTGTAGTGTCTCAAACATGGCAAGTTCTGTCTGTGGTCTTGTACCCCAACCATACTCCTGACTGTCGTTTTCTCAGCATTCAGCTTAATGTCACCTTGGAGAGGCTGTCACTGACCAGGCCACCGGCGTCACCCAGATCCTACCACTTTGCTCTCCTTCAGTCACCCAGTAACGATGATGTTCACTCAAGTTTAAAGACTGCTGCCTTAGAGTAGCAGTGGCAAAGCTTTCTTCGTTCATAGATGTTAGTATTTGAACTGTTAATTTAACCTTGTTGAGCAAAAAAAAAAGGCAAGTTGAAAGAATGCAGTATGATGCCATTTAATAGCTATTTATTTTGAGACAGTCTCGCTCTTGTTGCCCAGGCTGGCATACAATGGCATGATCTTGGCTCACTACAGCCTCTGCCTCCGGGCTTCCAGCAGTTCTCCTGCCTCAGCCTCCATGAGTAGCTGGGATTACAGGTGCCCGCCACCATGCCCGGCTAATTTTTTGTATTTTTAGTAGAGACGGGGTTTCACCATGTTGGCCAGGCTGATCTCGAACTCCCAACCTGGTGATCCACCCATCTCGGCCTCTCATAGTGCTGGGATTACAGGTGTGAGCCACCACGCCCAGCCCGTTTAGTGAGATTTAAAACTGTAGAACAGCACTACATGTTGCTTAGGGATCCACATGTGTAATAAAAGTGTAACAAGCTTGAGACTAATAAGCACCGAGTTCCAGGTAGTGGTTACTTTGGGGGATGTGTGGGTGCTACACGTGGGTGACACTGTGTTCCTTAACCTGGGAACGGTGCACAGGAGTGTCTTGGATAAAGTTCTGTACCTTAAATGTTTTACACATCGCATATATAGACTTCTAAGCAGCGTGCCCTGCTGTGAGAGCTTCTGATGGGGAGGGATTGACATTCACCCTGAGACTGAGGGGTGGGCTGAAGGAAACAGGGATGGGGCGAGGCGGCTTTTGAGGCTGAGGGGGAGCGTGGTGTGTGTTCATTGAATGAACGGAGAGGAAGCCCGTGTAGCTCGGGGAGTGAGGGCTGGGTGGGAGGTGGGGTTGGAGAGGTGGGTGTGGGGGAGGGAAGTGATCTGCAGGTGTCTGTCGCTCCAAGAAGGACAGCTGAGAATAGAAGGAACTGGAGCTGTCAGGCTGGGGTGCCTGGTGAGTGTTGGGAAATGGGCTCTGGCTGAGGCAGGAACATTCGGTTCCAGTGCTGCCCTCTGTGCTGGCCCCTCAGTGCCTTAAGTCACCTTCCATGCTAGGTAAACTCGAGAGCTTCCACAGATAGACCACAGCTGGTGTTTGCTGAGCCCTTGCTGTGCAGGCAGTGTTTTAACCAGTCGCAAGTCTTGCGCTGGTGGAGCTCATATTTTATTTTCTTGGGGTGGAGGGGTGTGGAGGAAACAAATGAGTGCGAAATATATCAGACACTGCAGACAGGAAGGAAGGCAGGTGCGCCGGCCTGGCCTGGGGTATGAGAGGCACTGAGGGCGCCTTCGCTGAAGCAGCGAGGGCTTGTCTAAGTGGAAGGTCCTGCAGGCGGAGCGTTAAGGGTTTGGAATGAGATGATACTGGGAGCACACATTTATGCTTCTAAGCAAACCGCCTTTGAGGTCCAGCTCTGCTTACTTTGGAGTGTGCCGAAGTCTGCATTTCAAACACAGGCACAGTGTGTTACAGTTCACAGACGTGACTGAGCCCAGTCCAGTCGCACTGACTGGAGGAAAGCTGAGCAGGCTGTGGCTCCGTGGCACATCCAGGGAACAAGTCTCACGTGTGCCTGCTTGGTTTCCTAGGAAGACCTGGAGGCGCTCATAGCCCATTTCCAGACACTCGACGCGAGGAAGACCCAGATTGTGGAAACTCCGTGCTCCCCGCCCTCACCAAGGTGAGCAAGTCGCGTTTTTTGCATTGTGTGTCTGTTTCTTTTTCTTCTATAAACTGAAAAACTACCTTAAATAGCACCATGTTTCATATATAACCAGGCACTTGAGACATTTTCATTATTAAAACCTGTTCTCAGTCCCTTTCTTCTGAAGAACTGGAATGCGGCTGTTCAGCTTTATTGTCCTGCAGAAACTAGGGGCGAGGACTCCAGCACAGCTGCTCCCTGCCAGGCTCTTGTGTCGGGATGGAAAGCTCTTTGAGGGGTCGTGATGTGTAGATGAAAGTGTTGCCCCAGTGAGCTTTTCTTTAGTACTTTTTTTTTTTTTTTTTTTTGAGACGGTTTCCCTCTTTTTGCCCAGGCTAGAGTGCAGTGGCACGATCTCGGCTCACTACAATCTCTGCCTCCCAGGTTCAAGTGATTTTCCTGTCTCAGCCCCCAAGTAGCTGAGATTAATTACAGGCATGTACCACCACGCCCAGCTAATTTTGTATTTTTAGTAGAGACGGGGTTTCTCCATGTTGTTCAGGCTGGTCTTGAACTTGCAACCTCAGGTGATTCGCCTGCCTTGGCCTCCCAAAGTGCTGGCATTAAAGGTGTGAGCCACCAAGCCGGTCTTCTTTGGTTCTTAAGGTATTTTAAAAGAGCATATTACAGGCAGAAAGCTGAAAATCACCAGGGCTTTTTGCTGTGTTTGTAATTCTTTTAAATTCTCATGTGAAAAGCTTGTTAAACATGAATTGCGTATAAGCCATATTAAATGAATTTGAAAATTATGCACAAACATTCCAAGCCTGTAGGATTTCAGACACAGGGGAGATGAACTGGAATGAGAAATGGTTTGCTTTATTTCCCTCAGTAGATTAACCTTGCAGGATTTGTCCTCTGAATAAAGCTGCTTCAGGCCCAAGTGGAAGCCGGTGTTGAGCCCTTCTGGAGTGGGGGTTGTGATTGTGCTGACTTTGCCTTAACAAGCTGCACCCACCAGCCTCAGAGGCAGGGTTAGCATCACCTGCCCAGAGGTGGGAGGAGTGTGGTTATCAGTCCCTGAGCAGAGTGAGTCCTGTTGGGGCCACTCCCAAAGTCAGATGTCCTTCCTGGTTTCACTTTAATGTCCATTAGGATTTGAGTTTTATTTTTCCCTTTTTTTTTTTTTCTTTTTTTGAGTCTTGCTCTGTCACCCAGATTGAAGTGCAGTGGGGCGATGTTGGCTCACTGCAACCTCTGCCTCCTGAGAGCTGGGACTATAGGAGCGTACCACCACACCTGGCTAATTTTTGTATTTTTAGTAGAGACAGGGTTTCATCATATTGGTCAGGCTGGTCTTGAACTCCTGACCTTAGGTGATCCACCCGCCTGGTCCTGCCAAAGTGCTGGGATTACAGACGTGAGCCACCTTGCCTGGCTGTTTTTCCCTTCAGTTTGCATGTTGTCCTCAGTGCCAAATGTAAGTTACCCGTGTTGAATGTACTTTTTTTTTGTTTTGAGATGGAATCTTGCTCTGTTGCCCAGGCTGGAGTGTAGTGACATGATCTTGGCTCAGTGGAACCTCCACCTCCTGGGTTCGGGTGTTTCTCCTGTCTCTGCCTACCAAGTAGCTGGGATTACAGGCATGTACCACCACACCTGGCTAATACCTGTGTTTTTAGTAGAAATGGCATTTTGCCATATTGGCTAGGCTGGTCTCAAACTGCTGACCTCAGGTGATCCACCTGCCTCAGCATCCCAAAGTGTTGGGATTATAGGATGAGCCACTGTGACCTGCTGTAAATGTGCATTTTCATTTGAGTTGCTTCAACAGCTCAAATGAAAAATTATCTTTAAGGCTTCTGATGTACCAGCACTCCCGAGGAAAGCCACTTTGGGATTGATTTTTATCTTGTTTTTTTTTGTAGAGACATTTTTTGTGTTGTCCAGGCTGGTGTCGAGTTCCTGAGCTCAGGTGATCCACCTACGCTGACCTCCAGAGTGCTGGGATTACAGGCCTGAGTCATCCTGCCCGGCCTTTTAAGTTGTTTGTTTTTGTTTCCTTTTTTACTATTTTAGAATTTTTCCGTAAGTAAGGTTCCCTGCAAGTCAGGTTTCATGTCTGGATATAATTTAAGGTGTTGATACTTCCCTGGGTCAGCTGGAAATGCTTCCTAAAAGGAGGGAGCAGTTACTGAAACAGCTATCATGAGATTAAGACCTTTTGCTTGGTAACCTTAGTAACTTCCAGCCTCCTACCTCTCATTTATATGACTTTAAAATCATGAGAATGACCAGTTTTTATTTTATTTTTTTGAGATGGAGTCTTGGTCTGTCACCGAGGCTGGAGTGCAGTGGTGCTGTCGTGGCTCACTACAACCTCCGCCTCCCGGGTTCAAGCGATTCTCCTGCCTCAGCCTCCCGAGTCGCTGGGATTATAGGCATATGCCAGTCCACCCCGCTAGAATGACCGTTTTTTAAATGGGCATATCCTCAGAATTGGCCTTATGTGACTTACCTGGAAAATGAGGCATGGGGCATGACACCAGCTGCTTCAGTCCTTCACCTGCCTATGCGGCAGAAACACCTGGGCTGGTGTGGCTGCAAGCTGGGTGAGGGCCTCAGCTTGGGCCTCATGTGGATCATTTCCCAAGTTGTGCTTGGTACTTTTCTGCAGAAAATCAATAGGTGTCGAAGTGAAAAAGGATTCAGGGTGAGGGAAATTTGGGAAACACTGTTTCTTTTTTTTTTTTTTTGAGATGGAGTTTTGCTCTTGTTGCCCAGGCTGGAGTGCACTGGCGTGATCTTGGCTCACCAAAACCTTCACCTCCAGGGTTCAAGCAGTTCTCCTGCCTCAACCTCCCAAGTAGCTGCGATTGCAGGAATGTGCCGCCATGTCCAGCTAATTTTTGTATTTTTAGTAGAGACGGGGTTTCACTGTGTTGGCCAGGCTTGTCTCGAACTCTTGACCTCATGATCCGCCCCCTCTCAGCCTCAGTTACAGGTGTGAGTCACCATACCCAGCAATTACTTTCAACTGAAGTGGTTGTAATGTTTTTACTTATTTATTTTTTCTTTTTTTGACACACGAGTCTTGCTCTGTCGCTAGGCTGGAGTGCAGTGGTGCAATCTTGGCTCACTGCAACCTCCGCCTCCCGGGTTCAAGCAGTTCTTCCGCCTTAGCCTCCCGAGTAGCTGGGACCACAGGCATGCGCTACCACGCCTGGCTAATTTTTGTATTTTTAGTAGAGACGTTGTTTTACCATGTTGGCCAGGATGGTCTCGATCTCTTGACCTCGTGATCCGCCCGCCTCAGCCTCCCAAAGTGCTGGGATTACATGCGTGAGCCACGGCGCCCAGCCAATACTGGAAATTTTTAGAACAGTTTTGACGTGATTTGAGAGGATAGGTTTTTAAAAGAGGACGGTTTTGAGGGCCAGGTATGGTGGCTCATGTCTGTAATCCCAGCACTTTGGGAGGCCGAGGTGGGCAGATCATTTGAGGTCAGGAATTCGAGACTAGCATGGACAATACAGTGAAACCCTAAAAAATAGAAAATCTCTACTAAAAAATACAAAAATTAGCTAGGCATTGTGGCAGGCACTTGCAATCCCAGCTACTCAGGAAGCTGAGGCAGGAGAATCGCTTGAATCCAGGAGGTGGAGGTTGCAGTGAGCTGAGATTGTGGTGTTACCCTCCAGCTTGGGTGACAAGAGGGAAATTCCATCTCGGAGAAAACAAAGGACAGTTCTGGAACATTTGATACATTAATAGGGGCATCTGGACTTCTTCCTGCCTAGGGACTTTTTTTTTTTTTTTTTTTAAAAAAACAACCAGACACTGTGTCAGCCCAGCTCCAGGATTGTCCTGCGAGTGTGGCCCTGGGCACTGGTGGAGGGGCCAAAAGGTTGGCTCCTGTGCTGCTTTTCTGGATGCCAGGCTCTTTTCAGGAAGTGTAGAGGCACCAGTCTGTGGCAATAGAGGATTCTGTGAGAAAGGGGATGGCGCTCACTGGGGATTTGGGGAGACCTGCTGACCCGCTGCTTGTCTCTTGTAGGTTAAATGCCTCTCTCTCGGCTCATCCTGAGAAAGATGAATTAATCCTTTTCGGAGGTGAATATTTCAATGGCCAAAAAGTAAAGTATATATTTTTTTCTTTTATTCCCATATTGCATGAGTATCATTTAATAGAAAGTTAAGGCAGTGACATCAGCTACGCATTGGCCCTTTCACCCACCTCATACCATGCGCTTGAGCTGTCAGGCCTGATGTGAGATGTCACCAGGACCGTCCAGGCACTGGCGTGACTGTTGATGACATCAGTGGTGCTGGGCCTCCGTTCCTGGGCCTTACGCTGGGCCCCAGCTCCACTGTCGTCGCTCTTGATGGGCGCAGCCCTCGTTGTGGGTGATCGTTCTGTTCGTCCTCCCAGTGGGTTTCCAGGTTTTACACTCAGTTTTGTCTTAAATAGGAAAAGTGCTGATAAATTGTAGGGCTACTTTTTGTTTCTGAGCAGGCCAGAAAGACCTGTGTTTCGGAATTGTATGTGAAACAGCAGAGCAGGAGCTCACCTTCCCTGCAGCCTGGGATGGCCCCTGGGGGATCGACTGTATTTGTCCATCTTCCTCTCTGAGTTTTTGTGCATTTAGAAACTAGGCTTGGCTGGACGTGCTGGCTCACGCCTGTAATCCCAGCACTTCGGGAGGCCGAGGCGGGCAAATTACCTGAGGTCATGAGTTTGAGACCAGCCTGCCCAACATGGTGAAACCCAGTCTCTACTAAAAATACAAAAATTAGCCAGGCATGGTGGCACACACCTGTAATCCCAGCTACGTGGGAGGCTGAGGCACAGAATCGCTTGAACCCGGGAGGCGGAGGTTGCAGTGAGCCAAAATCATGCCACTGCACTCCAGCCTGGGCGACAGAGCAAGGCTCCGTCTAAAAAATAAATAAAACTAGGCTTGAATTAGAAGAATGACCAATCCTAATAAACAAGGGCTTTCAGTAACTTCCAGATTCATAGGCCTGGTGGGCATCCGGTCATTTTCATGGTGTCGTCATCCCAGAGGGCCCCGGGGAACCAGCCACATGGCCTCCCTGCGCTGTATGGTTTACATTGCTTTAGGATGTCAGTTTCCCAGGAAATTGTAATGCTTAAGATTGTCTCGCCACTTGGAAGCATATCATTCATGACACTGACACTCCTCTTCCTTCCTGCAGACTTTTTTATATAACGAGCTCTATGTCTACAACATCAGAAAGGACACCTGGACCAAAGTTGACATCCCCAGTCCACCTCCGAGGCGCTGTGCTCACCAGGTAGTGTCCTCAGTGACTCGCAGCCATGTGAGAGTCTGGCAGACACATGGAGAGTTGATAGGTGACAGTGGCTGGTGTGGAGAGGCTGGGCTGTGAGATCCCCTGGCTCTGCTGTTCCCTCCCTTGGATTACTTACTCGGCTTCTTCACTGTGAGATGGGGGTGAACGCCTGCTCCCCAGGGGGCAAGAGGATCGTGTGAGATATTCCATGTAAAGTACCTGGTGTCTTGCCTGGCGTGTCCCAGCCAGTGGCAGAATGCTCGCTTCTACTCGAGGCCCACGGTCTGGACTAGATGGTGAAGATAGGAGAACTGGGTGTTTGGGAAAGGTGTGCGTGGTGGAAGGAAAACAATTGTATCAGCAGAAAACGAGTGGTAACGGGGTAATGGACAAGTAGCACGGACTTAGCATGCCGCTAGCTCGTTCCTTTACACAAGAGCGCACCGTCAGAGCCATCATATCCTGTTGGGGAAGGGGCCCTGGCATCAGACGTTCTGTAAGCTCCGTAAGGTTGGGTACCCTGTCCTTGTCCTTTGTTCGACTCTGTTACAGTTGGACTTGCACAAAAAATAGTACCCGCCTCTCCAGTGCAGACAAAGATCATCGCATTAGGCGACCACAGCATGATTCACACATTCCTCTGAAGTATTTCCTTCCCCCTTTGCTGATTCTGTGCTTAGGAGTCACTTGCTAGTGAAGTTGGTTCTGTGAGGAGGACCTGCCTGCCTGAGCTTAGTGAACATCCCATGCAGATGCAGGCTTACAGGCATTTGGGTGGGTTTAAAAATCAGATTTTTATATTCTTGGATTTTTGTTTTGGTTTTTGAGACAGTCTCACTCTGTCAACCAGGCTGGAGTGCAGTGGTGTTATTTCTGCTCACTGTAACCTCCGCCTCCCAAGTTCAAGCAATTCTGCCTCAGCCTCCTGAGTAACTGGGATTACAGGCGCCTGCCGCCATGCCTGGCTCATTTTTGTATTTTCAGTAGAGACGAGGCTTCACCATGTTGGCCAGGCTGGTCTCAAACTCATGACCTTGAGTGATCTGCCCGCCTCGGCCTCCCAAAGTGCTGGGATTACAGGCTTGAGCCACCGGGCCTGGCCTTTCTTACCTATTCTTTTCTGTTCTAATTACTGTTATTAACTACATTCTTAAACAATTGATGCCATGAAAGCCTTTGTGGTTTTCAGTTGCGCCTGACCTGTCATGGTTTATTTTTAACTGGTTTATTTTTAAGGGTTTTTCTCTGGGGTGTGATGTTGGTGAGATTGGGAAGTATGGACTTCTGGGTTTTGGTGGGACACTAAAGGCTTGTGACCAGCAATTTGCTTGGTTTTTCTGACCTGAATCTTGTAATTGTATTGGATGACTGGGATTATATTAGGTGACTAAGGTGCCTTCTACATTTGAATCTTTATTTTATTTCTTTGAGACGGAGTCCTGCTCTGTCTCCCAGGCTGGAGTGCAGTGGTGCTGTCTCGGCTCACTGCAACCTCCGCTTCTGGCTTCCAAGTAGCTGGGATTATAGGCACACGCCACCACATCTGGCTGCTCTTTGTATTTTTAGTAGAGAAGGGATTTCACGATGTTGGCCAGGTTGGTCTCGAACTCCTGGCTTCAAGTGATCCACCCACCACTGCCTTTCATAGTGCTGGGATTACAGGTGTGAGCCACTGCGCCTGACCTGTATTAGTTTTTTGTACACTTGATTATGATATCTTTGTGATTTTTCTGGAAGTTAAATTACATGTACATTAGACTGTAATATTCTATAGGGGAATGAAAATTTCTTGGGTCTTCCTTTTTTCTCTCTATCATTTTGAGTAGTTTTTGTTGCCCTTCGAGATTAGTGGATATGCTATGAACTAATTTTTAATTTTATATGTGGTATTTTTTTCAGTTCTAGAAGTTGTTTGGGTCTCGATTAGTTTCTACTGAGTATGTTCACCTCTTCCTTTAAATCTTTGAACACGTTTATAATTGTTTACTGCCCTTGTCTTATTCTCTCATCTGTCATTTCTGGTTCTGTCCACTGATTTTTCTCCTATTAATACTTTTTATTTTCTTGTTAGTGCTGTGTGGTTAGATGCTGGACTTTGTGGATGCTGCCTATTGAGTGTCTGGATTGGTTTTTTTTTTTCTTTCTTTATATTTATTTTAAGACAGTTTTGCTCTTGTTGCCCAGGCTGGAGTGCAATGTCACAATCTTGGCTCACTGCAACCTCTACCTCCCAGGTTCAAGTGATTCTCCTGCCTCAGCCTTCCGAATAACTGAGATCACAGGCATATGCCATCACGCTTAGCTAATTTTGTATTTTTAGTAGAGACGGGGTTTCTGCACGTTGGTCAGGCTGGTTTCGAAGTCCCAACCTCAGATGATCCACCCATCTTGGCCTCCCAAAGTGCTGGAATTACAAGTGTGAGCCACTGTGCCCAACGTTTTATTTATTTATTTTTTGAGATCGAGTCTTACTCTGTCACCCGGGCTGGAGTGCAGTGGCGGGATCTCGGCTCACTGTAACCTCAGCCTCCCAAGTAGCTGGGATTATAGGCGTGTGCCACCACACCCGGCTAATTTTGTATTTTTTTTTTTTTTTAGTAGACAGGGTTTCACCAAGTTCATCGGGCTGATCTTACCCTCCTAACCTCAAGTGACCCACCACTTCCCAAAGTGCTGGGATTGCAGGCGTGAGCCACCGCCCCCGGCCTGAGTGTCTGGATTTTTTCACCTGTCAGTGTTGTGTATTGTCCTGGCAGGTGATTCAGTTCCTTGCAGATCGTCCTGATCCCTTTTTTTTCTTTTCCCATCTCCTCCCGACTCTCACCTTGATCTTTTTGCTGTCTCTAGGGCCAGCTCAGCCCCTATGGCAGCCTTCCTGCAGTCTCTGCTGAGTGCCTTGTGTGGTCGCCAATGTCTTTCCACCCTGTCTGGTTGGAACTTGCCTCTTTCCAAGCCCTGTGTAAGCTCATATAGTTCTGATGCTTTTGTCTTCACAGTGGTGGTTCCTGGGTCTCACCCTGCCAAGGTGCAGCTTCGTGTGCAGAGACTCCAAGGGACGCTTCTGTGCAGATTTCTAGGGCTCTGTCTCTCATAGCTTCCTCTCTCCAATACTCTGCCCTGCCACTTCCAGCTGCCTCTGTGGCCCTGAACTCTAGCCCTTGTCTCTTCAGCTACCCAAGACTGCCTGCTCTGCCTGGGCCCCTTGTCCCTGCACCAGGGAAGAAGCTGTCTGCAGGTGCTGGAGTCGGGGGTCAGGGCTCCCTGGTGTGTTTGAGGCTCTGGAGTTGAGGGTCAGGGCTCCCTGATGTGTTTCAGGTGCTGGAGTTGGGGGTCAGGGCTTCCTGGTGTGTTTCAGGTGCTGGAGTCGAGGGTCAGGGCTCCCTGGCATGTTTCTGGCTCTGGAGTCTGGGGTCAGGGCTTCCTGGTGTGTTTCAGGTGCTGGAGTCAGGGCTCAGAGCTCCCTGGCGTGTTTCAGCCTCTGGAGTTGGTCATCATGTGTGCTGTAAAGAGGTAAAATGGTCAGTTTCTATGCGTCTGTATTTCCTGCTCACTGGAGTGTGCGTGTATGTGCTATTTATATGGTGGTCTTTGCTGTTGATGTATTGTTGTAGGATTATTCTGTGGCATTGAATACTCTTCCATGAGATGGTATTTTAAAACTATTGGATCGTGAGGCATGGTTGCGCCACCTAACCTCCTTTCGACTCAAAACATTTGTTAGGTTTGGGCCTTGAGCCAGTCATCATGTCTGATGTGAAGATGTAAAACAGTCAGTTTCTCCCTTTGTAACTACTGGGCTTTTAGAATGATAGGAAGCCTGGCTTGTCCCTTTCAGGTCAGTCATCGGTGCTGAGATGACAGAAGCAAAGAATGACTGGAAGTGGGTGGGGTGGAGAGGGACACGCCACCCTCTGTGTGCTACTGCCACCTGCATGCTCTGGCCCAAGAAGGAACGGCATCAGTGCAGAGGGGCGGCACCGCGGCCGTTTGTAAGGGCGTGCGGGCGGGGCACTGACTCAGGTGCCGGGAGGGAGCCTGCTGAGAACCACTGTCTGTCCTGCCTGGGGTGCACTTGGACGGTTGGCACTCTGGTTTGCCAGCCCTCTCTGCGCCCTGTGTGGAAGCATTCTTCATCCTGCCAGATCCTTACTCTTACCTTGAAACGAGAAAATAAAACGCTTTTAAGAAAGAACCGAGTCTGAAATGACCACGGCTGAGTTGGGGAATGGGGCTTCCCCTGCTGCTGGCGTGCTCAGGTTGCTTTTTCTCTTTTAATTATACCACCAGGGGCATTACGGTCACTCGAAGCTGGGCTCTGTGGCTCTGGGCAGCGTGGGCGGCTCGCACCTGTGGAAGTACGGCACCGAGGGTCCCCCTCCACTGTGGTTAAGAACACAGAATGCTGAGGAGCGTGCTGTTCCCAACTTGGGAAGAGCCACTTGCTTCCTTGACCCCAGCTGCCTCTTAATTGGCAGGTTTGGAGCAAAGACTCTGTGGAGCCTGGTGGTCTCTGCCACTGCTTGCAGCCCAGCAGTCTGTCTAGGCAGCTCTTTCCACAGGGGATGTCTACTGCCCACAGCTCTTGGGGTCCTGAGAGGGAGTGGGCCACGGAGGGCCTCATGCGGAGTAACTGGTGGTGTCTGAGACCTCAGGGATGCCCTTGTTTTTGATTAGTGCCTCTGTTCTCTCCTCAGCATACCCTACTGCTTGAGGACGGCCAGAGTACCCTCCCACATGTGGCCCAGAGGGCATTACTCCCACTGCGCTCCTTCACCTTTGCTGTGGTGCTGAAGTCTCTAATAAGCATTAATAATGTGGCATTAGGCTGGGTGCAGTGGCTCGTGTGTAATCCCAGCGCGCTTTGGGAGGCTGAGGCAGGAGGACTGACTAAAGCCAGGAGTTTTGAGACCAGCCTGGACAGGGTAGACCGCATCTCTACAAAAAATTAGACACTTAGCTGGGCATGGTGTCGCTTGCCTGTAGTCCCAGCTGCTCAGGAGGCTGAGATGGGAGGATTACTTGAATCCAGGAGGTCAAAGCTGAAGCGAATGATGATTACACCACCGCACTCCAGCCTGGGTGACAGAGCAAGATCCAGGAAAAAACATTACATAAACCTTTTTGTTTGTTTGAGATGAAGTCTCTCCGTTGCCCAGGCTGCAGTACAGTGGCACTGCTACTTCTGCCTCTCAGGTTAAAGGGATTCTTCTTCCTCAGCCTCCTGCTTAGCTGGGACTACAGGGGCATACCACCTCGCCTTGCTAATTTTTGTGTTTTTAGTAGAGATGAGGTTTCACCGTCTTGGCTAGGCTGGTCTCGAACTCCTGACCCCCTCATCTCCTGCCTCGGCCCTCCTAAGTGCTGGGATTACAAGTGTGAGCCACCGCACCTGGCCCATGAACGCTTCCTTTTACATGCACATTGTACTTGTGGAGGGTAGTTTAGTTAGCACTTAATAGGTAGGAAAGGGATGAATGCGAGTAGGCGGACAGCTTTATTATAGATACTGAAAAATAAGGAAGACACTGCTAGGTCATACCAAGCCATTGCTCATGTTTGAAGTAACTAGCTGTGTCCACTTACGGGATATGGCATTGTCTACATTTAAATGGATGTTTATTTTGCAGCCTAGGGAGGCAGGAGAGAACAGTGGCTGAGTGTGGGGCTGGTCACTTTGGAGGCCAGCTGAGACAGGCGTGCAGTACTCAAGCACTCACCACTGCCGGTCATCCATGGAGCGGGCCCTGCTGCTGTGTGACTGTGCCCTGACCTGTCTCCTTTCTTTTCACAGGCGGTGATGGTGCCTCAAGGTGGCGGGCAGCTGTGGGTCTTTGGAGGGGAGTTTGCCTCTCCCAACGGAGAGCAGTTCTACCACTACAAGGATCTCTGGGTACTGCATTTGACCACCAAGACCTGGGAACAAGTCAAGTAAGAAGCCGGATGAGAAACTGAGCTCCAGGCATGGCTCCTCTGTGCTTGTATACTGAGCCCGAGTGCTGGGAGCAGATCTCAGAACACCAGGGCTGGGAGGATCCTGGGCCACGGTCCGGGAGCCCAGTCTGGCTGGGTCCTGGGGGACCACATTTTCTCTGGATCCTTCACAGAGAAGGCTGGCCCAGGTGTGGAAGGCGCCAGCTGCCGGGCTTTGTTGACGGCACTGCCAGGATCGGCTGGGGTAGCCGTGCCTTGGGCTGGTTCTCCAGGTTCCTCCCGTCATCCGCCACCCGCCACCAGCCTCTTGCTGGCGGTGTTACCGTCCTCCTCCTGTGGACTTCATGTACACCCTTTGGAGGCAGCTGTAGGTACCATGCTTGCTGGAAGGGGAGCCGATCCCCATCGATATGTGTCGTTTACTAAAAGGGCGTGCTCTTTCTGTGTGGAGTTCGTGTAGAAACAGTGGAGCTGGCCAGAGGCAGGGAGGACATTGACATTTCTCTTGAGTGAACCCGCTCAGCCTCTGTTGGTTTCCCCTTTGTCGGGAACGTTGCTGCCGGGGTGTCTGATGCACATTTACCATGGGTGTCTCCCGTTAGTCAGGAGCTGAGTGTCTCCGTGTAGAGTCAGACGGTGTGTTTGCTTATCAGTTTTTGAAGAGAAGCAGCATAGTGAAATGCCAGACTGAAGTAGAGTTGTTAGCGTCTTTCTAGGTGTGGCTTGGCCTGGTTGCCGTGGCTGCGACTCACCCTTACGGACACCATCTCTGCCATTAAAGTGGCAGAGCAGAAGTCCCTTTTGCGGGAGGCAGGCCGCTGCACACAGGCCTTCTCCACTTCCGGGGCTTCGGCTGGAGGGCAGTGGTGCTCCCTGGAGCTCCAGCTTTGTTGTGTCATGGTGAGCCTTGTTGGGGTGTCGGGGCCTGTTCTGCTGACTTCACTGCTGTGCCTGGCTCGAGGCCTGGAGTGTTAACCAGTCAGATGAAGAGTCCACGTTGCACAGAGGGTGCAGGTAGATTCCCTGCACTGGGCCCACGTGCTGGAGGAGGGCGTGACTGTAGCCTTACGGGGGACCCGGAAGGCACTGTGGTGTGGGGTGGGTTACTGCGTTCCCTGGCTTTTCAGTCCCCTTTCTCGTGCTCGCTTTGGAAAAGGTTCATAATTTTGGTAGGCACAGCAATCGGGAAATGACTTTGATGCTGAAAATGGGTTTGTGTGTGTCTTGAGACTCGGGTACTTAAAGTATTTGCACTCAGCAGGCAGTCGTTGTCTCTTCTCTCTTTCGCTTTTTTTAACTGTTCCTTTCAGAGCCCACTTGGGACTGATTAGCTTGTTCACATTTGGCAAATCGGGGTGTGTGTGTGTGTGTGTGTGTGTGTGTGTGTGTGTGTGTGTGTCGAAGTGTTGATCTGTCGCCCAGGCTGGAGTGCTGTGGCAAGATCTCGGCTCACTGCAACCTCTGCCTCCTGGGTTCAAGCAATTCTTCCGCCTCAGCCTCCCGAGTAGCTGGAACTACAGGCAACACACCACCAGGCCAGCTAATATTTGTTTGTATTTTTACTAAAGGTGGGGTTTCACCATATTGGCCAGGCTGATCTTGAACTCCTGACCTTGTGATCCCCCGACTTCAGCCTCCCACCCAAAGTGCTGGGATTACAGGCGTGAGCCACCATGCCCAGCCTTATTAATTTTTGTAAATAGCATTTTAAATAGCATTTCCAAGGGAAATAGGGTACACGGTGGGTGCCTGGTCACTTTGGGAGTGGCCCTGCCCCTCTCTTGGGCAGGCAGCCGCGGGTGGCAGCCCCTACCCTCGTGTGCAGCTCCAGCTGTATCCCATGCTGTTGGCTCGGCCACACACAGGACATCCAGGCAGCTGCCCAGCATCAAGATTGTCTGATAAACAGATATCTTGTTACTTGAATGCTTGCATGTTATAATTAGAACAATTAAAATAGGAGATTTGTTTTAATTACAGGGGAATTATGTCCTCCACTGTCTCCTTTTTGCCAGAATCATTGTTTGTGGAGATACGTCTCTGGTGATGATTTCTGGGTCTGCTGGGCCTGAGTAGTCATTAGCAAGGGAGACCTGTGGGGGTGATGAACAGAGACCTCGCAGAGCATTGCTTTGAGATGTTTGCCTTGGCAGCCAGGGTGTGACTGGTGGGTCCGCAGGTCACCTTTGGTCCTGGAGGAGTGTGTGAAGTGTGAGTCTGATGAGACACAGCCTGTTCTGAGTACAGATTTGGAGGTCAGGAAATTGAGGGTGTGCCCCTAAATTAGTTAATCCTCCTTTCCTTTCTCTCTCGATCACTCACTCTTTTTCTTTCCCTTTCTTTCTCTTTCTGTTTTTATTTTTGTTATTTATTTATTTAGGTAGAGATGGGGTTTCACCATGTTGGCCAGGCTAGTCTAGAACTCCTCACCTCAGGTGATCCGACTGCCTCGGCTTCCCAAAGTGCTCAGATTTCAGGTGTGAGCCACTGCGCCCAGCCTCTTTTTCTTTCTGGTCTTTCTTGTGTCTCTGTCTCCTTCTTCCCTTTCTCTCTCTCTCTCTCCCCCCTCGTTCCTCTCTGTTTTCTCTCTCTCTCTCTCTCTCCTGCCTTTTTTCTTTCCTTCCTTCAAGAGACAAAGTTTTACTCTGTTGCCTTGGCTGGAGTACAGTGGTGTGATCACACCTTAATGCAGCTTCAAACTCCTGGGCTCAAGTGGTCTTCCTGCCTCAGCCTCCCAGGTAGCTGGGATTACAAGTGTTGCACCACCACGCCTGACTAAATTTTTTTTTTTTTTTTTTTGAAGAGATGGAGTCTTGCTCTGTCCCCAGGATGGAGTGCAGTGGCACGATCTTGGGTCACTGCAACCTTTGCCTCCCGGGTTCAAGCGGTTCTCCTGCCTCAGTGTCCCAAGTGGCTGGGATTACAGGCACATGCCACCACGCCTGTCTAATTTTTATATTTTTAGTAGAGATGGAGTTTTACCATGTTGGCCAGCCTGGTCTTGAACTCCTGACCTCGTGATCTGCCTGCCTCTGCCTCCCACAGTGCTGAGATTACAGATGTGAGCCACTGTGTCCGGGCTGAGCAGCTTAATTTCTGTATGTCTACTGCTTAGCAGGATTTGGTTACTGCTGCTTCACATGTCTGTGATTGGGAGACGCCTTACCTTGAGCCTTGCTCAGTTGTGAAGGCCCTGATGACACTCAGAATGGTAACAAATGGTCTGCGGGAGATGTTGGACAGCAGATGTCCGGGTCTCTTTCCACGTTCTCTCCCACCGTGTAGTCAGCTCAGGGTGCTGAGCGCTTGCCCTCATAAACACCAGGTATCTTGACCGTCCTCATGGCCTCAACTTGCCCTCTCCCACTCTGTCCCGAAGTTGTCTTGAAGACCTTCAATGTGAGTGACCCCTTCTATTGTGTACCAGCTCCAAGCACATTTTCGCTAAGGTTTCCTGAGCGAGACATTCAGCAGAAGCCAGAATAGATGAATGGATTTGCCCATATAAAACAGGAAGGTCTTTGTGTGGAAAAGGACTCCACAGGGAAGGTTAAAAATAGT
Organism: Alouatta caraya; assembly: GCA_963575295.1. NCBI lineage: Eukaryota > Metazoa > Chordata > Mammalia > Primates > Atelidae > Alouatta > Alouatta caraya. The sequence continues at coordinate 17,392 of CAUYUD010054893.1, forward strand.
GACAGGTGGGGAGAAAGCACCTGCAACATCAAGCAGAGCTCACATCAGGGAACGTGGTGCCCTCTGTGAAGCAGAGCAGCAGGCTGGCAGAGGGCATCACAAGGCAGGCCATTTTTGTACATGGTTTGTACAAAAAACATGCACAAAAGTATTTCCAGGAAACAGGATGCGGAACAACATATGCTTGGAAAACCTGTGTGTGTGCACATGTGTGATTGTATGCACGTGTGCATGTCCCCGTGTGTATGCATGGTTGTGTGCATTATGTGTGAGAGTGCATGCACGTGTGTGCTGGCACGCCTGTTCTTTGTGTGCATGCGTGTGTGTGCATGCATGATTGCATGTAAGTGTACATGTCTGAGCACATCTCTGCATGCACCTGCATGTGTGTGTGTGCACCTGCAAGTACATGCCCAGATAAGCCAGTACATGCACACTGTATGTGCACAGGAGGAGATCTGTACCGTTCCTGAAGTTTCTTTTGATTTACTGATCTTTTCTTGGTGTCATTTTTTAATGGTATTTTAATTACTGTAGCTTTATGGTATATTTTGATAGCTTGGAAGATTTTTCTCATTTAAAGTCTTTGCTTTTTAACATCAGTTTTTCAAATTCTTGTTTTTTTCTGAGACAGAGTCTAGCTCTGTCACCCAGGCTGGAGTGCAGTGTTGCTGTCTCGGCTCACTGCAACCTCTCCCTTGCTGGTTCAAGAGATTCTCCTGCCTCAGCCTCCCGAGTAACTGCGATTACAGGTGCCTGCAACTGTGCCTGGCTAATTTTTGTATTTTTAGTAGAGTCAGGGTTTCACCGTGTTGGTCAGGTTCTCGAAGTCTTAACCTCGTTACTCATCTGCCTCGGTCTGCCGAAGTATTGGGATTACCGATGAGCACCTGGCTAATTTTTGTATTTTCAGTAGAAACAGAGTTTTGCCATGTTGGCCAGGCTAGTCTTGAACTTCTGACCTCAGGTGATTGCCCACCTTGGCCTCCCAAAGTGCTGGGATTCCAGGTGTGAGCCACCGTGCCCAGCCCTCGAATTCTGATTTTGAAAGTCCAGCGGAGTCTCGGTGGGATCACATTTGCTGATAAATCGCGTTTACGGAGTGACAGTGCCACGGTCCAGTCGCCCTTGGGGCGCCGTGCATCTCCATTTAGCTGAGTTCGTTCCTTTCTTTAAAAGTTTAACCCTGGACTGTGGTGGTGAGAGTGTCGGATCGTAACCACTGAACACCCTGGGAAGTTAGGTTTATTTATTTTTTAATTCTTCAGTCAACTTTAAAATGCCCTGAAGTAAAATTGCAGAGTCGAGACCAGGTGCAGTGGCTCATGCCTGTAATCCCAGCATTTTAGGAGGTCCAGTTGGGAGCATCACTTGAGCCCGGGAGTTTGAGACTAGCCTGGACTACGTAGTAAGACCCCATCTCTAACAAAGAAATTATCTAGGTATGCTGGTGCATGTGTAGACACAGCTACTTGGGAGGCTGGGGTGGGAGGATCACTTGAGCTCAGGAGTTGAAGGTGGCAGTGAGCTGTGATTGCATCACTGCACTGCAGTCTGGGCTACAGTGACGCCCCATGACTTAAACAAAAACAAAATCAGAGTGTAAGGCATACACATTTTAAAGCCTTTGACCTCGTGTGTAATGGTTCTCCCAAAAGCCTCAAGTCAGTGCCCGCGCTGGCTGGTGGAGGGCTGACTCTTAGCGTGATGCCTGTGCGGTACACTCCTGTGTCGGGATTTCCTCAAGTGTTCTTTTTGCTCACCCTCGCTTCATAACTGGCAGACACTGGACTACAGCTGCAGCACCTTGCAGAATGAGTCTCGCCTGCCCTGATAGGAAGGCTTTATGGGTGGCTTGTCTAGAGGGGCCATGTTTTGATTCTAGGCTTAGAGAATAGTAGGGGATTTTCCTGGCACAGTGGGCAGCAGAGCCGTCCACCGGCAGAGAAGAGGACCTTGTGTGGTGGTTCTCAAATCTTCGTACTCCACGTTGCCCCTAGGGAGTCCAGGAGAATGTTCCTTCCTGCCCTCCCACTACAGACATCAGTCCATTCAGAGCAGGTTTGAGGTGAGGTTGAGGAATCTGTGTTTTGCCCTAACTTCTCCTTGTACTCTCTTCATGATGCCAATCCTGATGGCTCTGGACCATAGACAGGGTCCTGTTATGATCTGATCAGTCTCGGTGACTGGTGGAAGAATGCTTATTTTGAATACTTTTCAGAGGATATGAAATTTTTTTATTACATATATAAATAAATATGTATGTATGTATATATTTTTAAAGACGGGGTTTCACCATGTTGGTTAGGCTGGTCTTGAACTCCCGACCTCAGGTGATCTGCCCGCCTTGGCCTCCAAAGTGCTTGGATTACAGGCGTGAGCCACTGCGCCCGGCGGATATGAAATTTTTTAGCTGTTGCTTATAAGAAGTAAGAATATTCAAGTAAAATACCTCTTAGAGCCTTAACAATGAAAATAGTGTAGGTTTTACTTTTGTAAGTTACTCAAGATTACAGAATGAAAGCATTCTCTATGGTTGTTTGGCAGGGCAGGCTCTGAGTGCTGTGCAGCCTGATCGTCATGTCCTAGCGTAGCTGGGGACAGTGCAGGGGACTGTCGATTCCTCGGGCTGCACTGCAGCGTGTGGGGTCCTGGTGCAGTGCTGCGTCTGCCTGTAACTGGGCTTGGTGGTTCACGCACTACGTGGCCACTGCTGAGAGAGGACTACTTTGGCTGTTTTTTGTCCATCATTTTTGTTTTTTGTTTTTTTATTGATCTAAAAGGAAAGGTCAGGAGATTCAGCCACAGTGAAGACTGTTTTTTGCCCTTTCTGGGGAAGATTGCTTTGGCAGGCCTTGTGCAGAGCACGGGGTAATCCCCATGGGGTGGGCTTATGTCTTTTCAGAATTCCAGGAACAGCTCATCAGGAAACTGAGTAGAAGTTGCTACCGGGATCCAGTCGTGCACTGTGCATTCTTTTTTTAGTGAGTATTTTTGACTCCTGTGGGGCGAGTTAGGTTTTCAGCTGAGGGGACTGAAGTCGGTAGGAATTAAATACTGGTAAAGGTGCACGGAGTCTGAATTCAGTATCTGGAGTAGTCTATTCCTTGGTTTTTAAGGTTTGTCTTGTAGGAAGGCAGAATAGAGTCCCTCCTGTTGTCATTTTTAACAGTGATGTGTATTTTGGGATGCTGTCTGATTTGAGTTGGGTTAATGTATAGTAGTGGTCCCCAGCCTTTTTGGCACCAGGAGATAGTTTCATGGAAGACAATTTTTCTACCGATGGGGTGGGGTTGGGGGATGGCTTCAGGATGAAACTCTTCCACCTCAGATCATCAGGCATTAGATTCTCCTAAGGAGCACACCACCTAGATCCTGCAACCCAAGTCCGCTGCAATAGAGTTGATGCTCCTGTGAGAATCTAATGCTGCTGCTGGTGTGACAGGAGGTGGAGCTCAGCTGGTGATGCAGCCGGGCTCGTAACAGGTGCATGGCCCTCCGTCCAGGCCAGCACTTGTTGGTGGCTGTCTCCTGCGTTTTGGTTGGTTGGTGGCTGTCTTTGTACGGGCGCATGGCCCTCTGTCCAGGCCAGCACTTGTTGGGAGCTGTCTCCTGCATTTTGGTTGGTTGGTGGCTGTCTTTGTAGCACATAGGATGATGCGGATACTTCCTAATTAGTCTCATCCTCTTCATTCTAGCAACAGGCAAGATGACAAGTGGATACCTCTTAACAGTCAATCATCCTCTTCTCCATTCTAGCAACAGATAGAAATACCTACCTCATAATGGTTTGAAAATGAGGGAAAATAGTAATGGCAACATCAAGATGAAAACTCGGGCATGTGAGCGTTGCCGCCTCATTGGACAGCTGCATGCGGCCAGCGCTTGCAGCTATTTTGAGGTCTCTTCGGTCCCGCCCTTGAGCGGGAGGTGCCTGCAGAGCTGCCCCGTTCTGACTTTGCAGCACAGGTCTATGTACTGTTTCTTGTTTTTATTTCTGTATGTTTGTTTTAAATGTGCGTGTGCTCATGTGAGTTTGAAGGGAGTTAGATGCAAAGGAAGGAGTTGTGCTCAGGGCGGCGGCGGCGGCGGCGGTGGTTATTATGGCCGGTTTGGGGAGGGCTGGGAAGAGGATGGGGTGGAAGGAAGACGCCTCTTCCCTCCCATGTGAACAGGTGCTGGTGACTGAAGGTCTGTCTCTGAAACAGTAAAAAGGCCAGCATCTAGTGTTTGCAGAGGTTTTTTCCTTTGATAAAGGTGTATCATGGTGGACATGGGTCACAGCTGGGGGTGCAGGCAGCTCCTAGAAAGGCGGGAGCCACGTACCCACCTCCACCCCGCTATGGTCCAGTCAGGCTTGGGCCCTCCCAGCATCAGGCTCTGGAGCAGGAGGGAAGGTGGCCGCTCCTGGGAGCTCCCCAAAGTAGGGGTCCCCTCTCCCTGCCCGTCAACCTTACCACCTCCCATTGTGCTGCCCAGCCCAGGGCCTCTGGGATAGGGAGGAGAGAGAGAGTGGGGTCTCCCCGTCGGGCCGCATGTGTGTCTGGTCAGTGTGCTGGAGTTCTGGTTTTCCTCCTCGGTCATGGTGGGCCTGCCCTGCCTGCTGAGCTTGCTGGCTTAAATACAGCCTGGTGAGATCAGCCTGCCACGCGTGACAGCAAGCGTTTCTCCAGGCACTCGCCACTTTCTCTCCCTGCCCCCTGCAGGAGTTGCAGGGAGTGGGGGGAGATTTGTCTCTCCATTGGTTTGTGAGCTGGTGCCGTCAGAGGGATCATCTGTGATTCACAGACGGAGGCCAGGCCGCTTCAGGACCGTGCCCGATAGGTGTTTCATAACAGCTTTCTCTGAGACGTGATTCATACACCATCAGATCACCCTTTAAAAAGTATAATTCAGTGGTTTTTAGCATATTCACAGAATTGTGCAACCAACACAGTGATTTAAATGTACTGCATTTTTATCCCCCAAAAAGAAACCCCATCTCCCCTGGCAGTCACCTCACCTTCCTCCGTCGCTGGTCCCTGCCGCCTGCGTCTGTGCATCTGCCTATTCTGGGTATTTCATAAAAGAGGAATCAAACTATGTGGCCTCTGTCACGGGCCCTTCTTTCTGTGTGGTGCTGTCAGGACATGTCCTGCTGTCGTGGGCATCAGTGCTTCACTCCTGTGGCCGGATGGCGTGCCGGCGTGTGGACGGCGTGCTGGCATGTGGGTGGTGCGCTGGTGCTGGATGGGCCATATTTTGTTTATCTGCTCTGTTGGGCACTTGGATTGTTTTCGCTTTTCTGCTATTGCAGGCAATGCTGCAGTGAACATTCATGGACAGTGCATACATCTTTATGCATTGGAGCACGTGGGAGATGATACTGTTTGGTTTCGTGAAGATATGGGGGGGGTGTGCGCGCGTGCTCGTGCGCTCATGCGCGATGTTTCCTCCTGATGTGAGGAAGGGATTATCGTTTGGTCGTCAGCTAAAGCTGCATCTGAGTGAAAGTTTCCTGGAGAACGCTCCTCATTAGGATGATTCTATTTTACAATTCTGTAGTGAAGGACAGCAACGAGTTAGCTGCAGTCAAGCAGACAGCGCCTTACAGTGACTGGCCTCTGAGTCTCAAGCATGAAGTGCAGGTCACCATGGGAATGGACACGCCTTGCTCTGCCCTGTAGGCATGGGTGTGGGCGGGTTGGGTTACATGTTCTGAGGCTCTCTAACTACAAGGAAATCTGGGTTCTATCAGCAGCAAACAGCAGTAGCTCCTGAAGACAGAACTTTACCTGCTGGAAAGCCAGGGTATATCTGTATTCCCTGCTGGGCAGTTTGCACAACAGAGAATGATGATCGTGTGAATCTGTGATAGGACGGAGGTGGGACTCACGTGTACGTAAAGAGAGGCTGATCTGTAGAGAAACCAGGAGGTGAGCTGGAGTGTAGTGGTGTGATCTTGGCTCACTGCAATCTCTCCTGACTCAGCCTCCTGAGTAGCTGGGATTACGGGTGCCTACTACCACACCCGGCTAATTTTTGTATTTTTAGTAGAGATGGGGTTTCAGCATGTTGGCCAGGCTGGTCTTGAACTCCTGATCCACCTGCCTCAGCCTCCCAAAGTGCTGGGATTATAGGTTTAAGCCACCACGCCCTGCTGATTTTCTTATCTGTAAAGTGAGGATAAATGCACACAAGAGGACTGTGCATAGCATAGAATAAAACACTCCCCAAATGGTGGTTTACTGTGAACCATAATCATTAAGATGAGACAAGGGTGTGGTTTATAGGCTGCCTGAGTTCTGGAGACAGCTGCTAATGATGACACGCTGTGGTTAAGTGTCCTGTTTTTACTCTGCCATCATTTGTTATTTGATGGTCTTGATCCTTGGAGAAGCAGGACGGAATTCCAAAGGCATGTGTTTGAAATGAAAGGGGAGGTGCATGCACACGGCTCTCCTGGGGCTGTTCTGTAACCACTGTTGAGAGACAGGGCTCCTCTAGTCTGATGACGACCCACTAGCAGTTCCCTGTTGGCTCAGCCCCTGTGACCTTGACCTTCAGGGGTATGGTAGGAATTGCTCCTTTGCTCAGCAAATGTCTCAAGGCCACAGGTGCGGCAGGTCCTGCAGTGGGGCTTCGTCATGATATTCCTGTCCACGACGGACTGCGCATGCGTTGGCAGTCCCCTAGGATGATCATACTGTGTTGTTACCTCCCTTCTTTGTGTTGAGACCAATACTTGCCATCCCGTTATGGTGGCCTAGAGTGTCCGGGACAGTACCATGCTGTCCAGGTTTAGCTGAGAAGCAGTGGGTTCTCCCGACAGCCCAGGTGTGTGGCAGGCTGTGCCTTCCAGGAGTGCGTGAGTGCACTCTGACAGCAGTCTTGACAGCACAGTGACAGTTGCCTGACAATATGTTGTTTCTTAGAACCTGTCTGTCATTAAGCAGTGTGAGACTGTATATTGTAGAATTTCGTGAGGTATAGACTTCAAAATTGCTCCGAGAAACATTTGCATACGGAGTGCTTACCTCTGAGTGTACCCTAAACTTTTGGAGTTATCTGGTGTGTATCTGTTTTCTGTTAATGTCATGGCACAGCCCATTTGAGGGGCCTGGTGGGGACACTGCCTGGCGCTCTGTTCTGTGCAGTTTGAGCCTCGAGGCAACCGCTCCCACGACGTCCCACCATGTTCTGTGATGTCCATAGACTTCTGGCTGAGGACGACATGTGACTGTTTTAAGACTCCATATTTAGGCATGACAGCAGTTGCAAAGCCTGTGGGGATTCAAATATAAATGGGCTTTTTGAAGTAACTTTATTTTTCTAAAGAGGGATGTAGAGTATTATAGAAATTTTTTCCCTTTTTAGGTACAAAACACTGATATGTGGCTACTGCCACAGAAAGTTAATTGAGTCCTTTGTGTCAGCCAGACGATGAGACTCTGGTGATATTCCCATGCAGGCAGCAGCAGGAGACCCCGCCCCAGTGCATTAGGGCAGCTGGGGGCCACCCCTCAGCCCCAGGCCTTGTGTTCTGTTGCTGGAGGGGGATGGCAGTGACAGCACTCAGTTCTTTTTTTGAAGCAGACTTGGATGCAGACACAGTGGTTTAGTTTTGAATGAAGGTCTGGTCCTCGGATTGTTCTTAAAAAGTAATCCATCAGGAAATGGATCAGCAGAAGGGGAGTTCGTTTTTTTTTTTTTTTTTTTTAAGGTAATCAAATGTCAACTTTATTGTTTCTACGTAAACACCTTTTTGTACTGAAAACTGTAAAAATAGCATAAACTATTTTTGAAAGCCAGAAAGCAACCCAAATTTTTGAAAGCCAGAAAATCTAATTATTATGTTCTACCCAAACTAGCTAATGCTTTACCCACAAGTAACTGCTTCAATTTCTTGTTGCTGGGTTTTACCTCACTGACTTTGGGCTTCTAAAACACATGGGAATACTTATATCCTCTTGGCT
>CAUYUD010054894.1:0-13659 GCA_963575295.1 Alouatta caraya
TGCAGAGTTGTGTGGGGGTGATGCTGCTGGTGGCAGGGCCTGTACCCTCCCCTGCTACTGGGTTTGTGTGAAAGCCACAGAGGAGGGGTTGGGGTCAGTGGAAGGAACACTAAGTGGGCCCAGGAGTCCTCACTGTGGGTATAGCCTCGGAGGGCAGGTGAAGCAGGGGAAGGAGGGAGCTTCCCAGTGATACTGGGAATGAGCAGGATGGGAAGTCATGTGGAGGATGAGGCTGGCGGACTCAGCGAGTGATGGAGGAGGATGGGAGGGGCAAGCTGGGCCAGGGAGGTGGCAGGCCACGGAGACAGTGTTATCAAGCAGACAGACACAAGTGTGCATGCACACATACACAGGCATGCACATAGATGCACACTCATGCAGTGCACATACACGTGCACCCACATAGCAAGCCACACATAGGCACACACACAGTGCACACTCATGTAATGCATATTCACATGCATGTACACACGTACACCCACACAGCAAGCCACATATGTACACATACACAGGCACACGATGCACACATGTAATGCATATTCACATGCATGCACACCTGTGCACCCACACAGCAAGCCACACATGTACACATACACAGGTACACACATGATGCACACTCATGTAATGCATATCCATATGCATGCACACCTGTGCACCCATACAGCAAGCCACATATGTACACATACACAGGCACACACGATGCACACTCATGTAATGCATATTCACATTAATGTACACATCTGCACCTGCACAGCAAGCCAAATGTGTACACATGACCACACATGAAGACACACAAACACATGCACATACTCCTGCAATGCACAGGCATGCACATATATTCATGCACACCGATGTGTGTATTTCTCATACATATGCATGCAAGCACACAGGTACACACACGAACGAATGCACACATACATTCATGCAGTGCATTTGCACACATGCATGCAAACAGGTGTGCTTTCAGCACACAGGTGCACATGAACATGTATACACGTGCACACACATGCAATGCACACACACACCATACGTATATGCATGTACACGTATGTGCCCATACCATACACCCACACATACTAACATGAGCACACACATGCATGCACACACAGAAACCACATGAACACACAAGCATGCATCTATGAAATACGCACACATGAGCACATTCTCATGATGTGTGCACACATGCAATGCACATAGATACATAGGCATGCACATGTGTATGGCCACACACATGCCTGCACACACAGAAACCACATGAATGCATAAGCATGCATCTGTGAAATACACGTGCACACAAAATCACATCCACACGTGCACATGCATGTACACAGACATGCACACATACACCCCAGGGCCTGCATTGGAAAAATCCAAAATGTGGCTTGGTTGCAAAGAACGCATGAGGAGCTGGTAAAGCCAGAGGCTGCCCAGCAAGAAGCATGGATGTAAAGCCCAGGGTGGTTGGGGGAGCGCTGGAGACATCTGGGTGGGCAAAACCCACCCCTCCCCCACAGTGTACCCCCACCCTCACCCCCTGCCAAGGCCCAGGGACAGATCCAAAGACTCAGCAAACCAGGAGCCCTTTCCTGCCTGAGGGAAGTGTTGAGATCACAATGTGTTTCCCTGGTGCCCTGGGATTTTGCACCTGACACGCCCTTTCGGTAGAAATGCGGAGCCATCCTCAGGCTTGGACTGCATATTCGGTGTCAGGCAGCTGGGCATGGCAGTGAAGGGGCTCGGAGGGAGCCTGGGAGGAGAGGTCCTGCTTTGACCACTGTCTTCCAGCCATGGGGCATCCTGGGGAATGAAGGCCACCTCCTGACACCTGAGTTTCTTGGGTTCTGCTGTGAGTGAGGAGTGGGAGAAGAAGACAGAACCGTGGTATTCTTTTTTGAATTTTTCTTTTCTTCTCTCTTCTTTTCTTTTCTTTTGTTTTTTTAGACAGAGTCTCATTCTGTTGCCCTTATTCTTTTTTGAATTTTTCTTTTCTTTTCTCTTCTCTTCTTTTCTTTTGTTTTTTTAGACAGAGTCTCACTCTGTTGCCCAGGCTGGAGTGCAGTGGCCGTGTGATCTCAGCTCACTGCAACCTCCACCCCTCAGTTTCAAGCAATTCTTCCGCCTTGGCCTCCCGAGTAGCTGTGATTACAGGCACCTGTCACTGCGCCCAGCTAATTTTTGTATTTTTAGAAGAGATGGGGTTTCAGCATCTTGGCCTTGCTGGCCTTGAGCTCCTGACCTTGTGATCTGCCTGCCTCGGCCTCCCAAAGTGCTGGGATTACACAGGTGAACCACTGCACCTGGCCTCTTTTTTTAAATTATACTGTAAGTTCTGGGGTATGTGGGCTGATCGTGCAGGTTTGTTATGTAGGTATACGCGTGCCATGGTGGTTTGCCGCATCCATTGCCCCATCATCTACATTAGGCATTTCTCCTAATGCTCTACCTCCCCAATTCACCCACCCCATGCTATCCCTCCCCTAGCTCCCCCCACCCTGACAAGCGCTGGTGTGTTGTTTCCTCTCCCTGTGTCCATGTGCTCTCATTGTTCGACACCCACTTACGAGTGAGAACATGCAGTGTGGTTTTCTGTTCTTGTGTCAGTTTGCTGAGAATGATGGTTTCCAGCTTCATCCATGTCACTGCAAAGGACATGAACTCATCCTTTTTGATGGCTGCATAGTATTCCCTGGTGTCTATGTGCCACACTTTCTTTATCCATGGTCTTAGAAACCTTCCGAGGAATGTGTCTCCTTCCCACTTGACTGCTGTTTTCTGAATATTTCCTGAAGCTTGCAAGGATGAGTCACTTGAAGGGGATTGTCCTATTTTGCTTTGTTTTGTTTCTTTAGTGATGGTGTCTGTGATCATCTTCTCTTTATGAGGGTGAAATTACAGAAATAAGAAGGATGATGACACATAAAAATAATACCCGTATTTTACTTCCACATGTGTGGGGTGTTTTTTGTTTGTTTTTGTCATTGCTGCTGCTTTTTTTTTTTAAAGCATTCTGAGGGTTCTCTCTGTTTATTACTAAGCCCTCCTATCTTTCTAAAGAGCTTATCTTTCTTTCTAAAGAATATGTTATCTACTCTTGGGATCTCTTTGTTGTGGTGGAGAGGGTGGGGACTGGCCGTCACTTGCTGGCAATACCCAGGAGGTTTAGAAGTCGTGCCTATCACTGAGGCAGTAACAGACGTAAACATTCAAGGCAGCTCATAGCTCTGTCATTTCCAGGGGAGAGAGTTTTGAGGAAATAGAAACAGTTAGTAATTGATCTAGCAATATATCTACATATATAGACATGTGGAGGTGACTTCCAAGCCTTCACGCATTCCCAGCAAGTCAGGGCAAGTCCCCATATGTAGATATTTGGGATAAGAAAAGGAAAGGAATTCAGTATGTCAGAGAGACACTCTGCCTTTCCATGTTTGTTGCATGCCATTCACAGCAGCCAAGACATGCAATCCACGTAACAGCCCATCGGGGGATGAACCTGTAAAGAAAACGGGGCACATCCACTCTGCACATTCACTAAAAGGAATTTGCACACTCAGAATGAGTGCATTTTGTGGTAGGTAAACTGTGCCCCCATAAAGCTATCAAATGAAGAAAGAAAATAGGGTATGGTCACAATGGAATACTATTCAGCCTTGAAAAAGGAGGAGGTCCTACCATTTGCAACAGCGTGGATGGAACTGGAGGTGATGGTGTTTAGTGAAGTAAGCCAGGCACAGAAGTGCTAATACCGTACGACCCAAACACACTCATATGTAATCTAAAAACGCCCAACTCATAGGAGCAAAGAGTAACATGGTGGTTACCAAGGGGCTGGGGGAGAAGTGGGGAAGTGATGCTTAATTCAAGGAGACCAGTTCAAGGGATCTATGGTACTCATAGTGACCGTGGTTAGTAAGAATGCACTGTATGCTTTATAGTCCTTTGGGTATATACCCAGTAATGGGATTGTGGGGTCAAATGGGATTTCTGTTTCCAGGTCCTTGAGGAAGCACCACACTGTCTTCTACAATGGCTGAACTAATTTACACTCCCACCAACAGTGTAAAAGCATTCCTCTTTCTCCACATCCTCTCCAGCGTCTTTCGTCTCCTGACTTTTCAATGATCGCCGTTTTAACTGGCATGAGATGGTATCTCAGTATGGTTTTGATTTGCATTTCTCTAATGACTAATGATGAGCTTTCTTTCTTATGTTTGTTGGCTGCATAAATGTCTTCTTTTGAGAAGTGTCTGTTCATACCCTTTGCCCACTTTTTGATGGAGTTGTTTGTTATATAACATTCAACTATAAAGACACATGCACACGTATGTTTATTGCGGCACTGTTCACAATAGCAAAGACTTGGAACCAACTCAAATGCCCATCAGTGATAGACTGGACGAAGAAAATGTGGCACATAGACAGCAGGGAATACTATGCAGCCATAAAAATGGATGCGTTCAAGTCCTCTGCAGGGACATGGATGAAGCTGGAAACCACCATTCTCAGCAAACTGACACAAGAACAGAAAACCAACCACCGCGTGTTCTCACTCATAAGTGGGTGTCGAACAATGAGAATACATGGATGCAGGGAGGGGGACATCACACACCGGGGCCTGTTGTGGGGTGGGGGGCTAGGGGAGGGATAGCAGGGGATGGGGGGATTGGGGAGGGAGAGCATTGGGAGAAATACCTAATGTAGATGAAGTGGGGATGGATGCAGCAAACCACCATGGCACGTATATACCTATGTAACAAACCACACTCTGCACATGTATCTCAGAACTTAAACTATAATAATAGAATGCATAGCATGCTTGAAAATGCCTAAGACAGTAGATTTGAAGTGTTTGCACCACAAATAAATATGTGAGGTAAGATGCATATAAAGACAAAAATAATAAAACTTGGAAAAAGACAGTTAAAGATTTCTGGGTGAACATATGAACATGAATGTATGTATGTACGTGCCTGTGTGCCTGCCTTACAGTTTATTCAGGATCAGTGGGATCCCCCCTTGCTGCTGTCTAAAGATCTGCCGTGAGCTGGGAGAGGAGCTGTATTTCCGTTTGTTGTGTCTGGCTAGCGTTCTGTTGTAGAAACAGCCATTTTGAATCTCTGGGGTTGTGGAAAGGACTCCACTCTGATAGCTGGCATGGGGCCACAGGCGCTGATCTGAGGGTTTCCTCTACTTTCTACTCATGTTGATACACATGGAAAAACACATGCAGCCATGAGCACACACACACACACACACACACACACACACACACAAGCTTACAAGGAGACACCCACCTACACATATGCACATACTCAAAACACACCTACACATGCACATACAAATCCATACACACACAAGTACACGTGTGCACACACAAAACATGCACCTACACATATGCACAGATAGAAACACACCTGCACTCTATACACATCCACACATGCACACATAAAACACGTGCACCTACACATGTGCACAGATGGAAACACATCTGCACACTACACACATTTACACATGCACACACCCACAGTGCACACACCTACACATGCACATGCAAACAGCTACACCTATACACTGATGCATGGACATACACCTACATGCCACTGCATACCTGCACATGAAAAACACATATACATTACACACACCTACACATACACAAACCCACGTATACATGCATCTACACATAGGCACACATAACAGCTACACCTAGGCAATACACAACCCACACATACATGCATCTATCCGTAGGCACATAGAAACACACACTATGCACACCTACATATGCATACACAGACCCACATGAACATCCACTGACACTTATACACAAAAAACACACCAATATACTACACACACACATGCACAGAAACCCACAAAATACGCCTCTACATGTACACAAAACACATCTACACATATGCACATACACAAACCCACACATACATGTACCTGCATATATGCACACACAAAACCTCATACACATATACATACACAAAACCCACCTACACACCCGTGCATGCACAGAAAACCCACACGTGCACTGCAGATGCTCAAATATACATGTGCACACATACACACACATAGACACACACCCCTCTGACATATACAGGCACACTCCACTTATGCACACAGAAGCTTAAACTGCTGGAACTGGACACATCCTGATGTTCATGGGGCTCCCGCGGGTGGTTTGTGGATTCCTCACCACCCGCCACCTACTGCTTACTGACACTTGACAGATGTTGTGTGCCTTTGGTGCTGAGGATTGGGGATGCTGGGTGTTGATGATTATCCTAACTCTTCCTCCAGTTGACCAAACAGTCCGAGTTGACTGTTCCAAATTTTCCTGAATTTGGCTTTTCTTCAGCATGTCACAAATGGCCATGTTGAAGTAGCATTGAAATTGTTTTAATAAAATACAGAAGCAGGAGCATCCATCCATCCATCCATCCACCTATCCATCCATCCACCCATCCATCCATCCACCCACCTATATACCCATCCATACATCCACCTAGCTATCCATTCATCCACCTATCTATCCATCTGTCCACCTGTTTATCCATCCATCCATCCACCTATCTATCCATCTGTCCACCTGTTTATCCATCCATCCATCCACCTATCTATCCATCCACCTACCTATCCATCCACCCATCTGCCTGTCTCCATTCATCCATCCACGTATCTACCCACCCATCTACCTATCTGTCCATCCATCCATCTATCCAACAACCCATCCATCCATCCATCCATCCATCCATCCACCCACCTATCCATCCATCCATTCACCTACCTACTTACTCACCTACTCATCCATCCTCCTATCAACTCGTACCTCCATCCATCCCCTCACTGTATATCCTCCCACTCATCCACCTAACTATCCATCCATCCACCCAGCTATCCACACAACTATCCACCTACTCATTAATCTATCCACTTACCCACCCATGCACCCATCCATCCATCCCTCTATCCATCCATACATCCCTCTATCCATCCATACATCCACCTAACTATCCATTATCCACCTATCTATTCATCCACCCACCTGTTTATCCATCTGTCCATCCACCTATCTATCCATCCACCTATCTGCCTGTCTATCCATCCATTCATCCATCCATCCATCCATCCATCCACCCATCTACCTGTCTCCATCCATCCATCCACCTACCCATCTGCCTATCCATTCATCCATCTATCCGTCCACCTATCCATCCATCCACCTACCTACTCACTCACCTACTCATGCATCTATCTATCCACCCGTACCTCCATCCATCCGCTCACTGTACAACCTCCCACTCATTCATCTAACTACCTGTCCATCCACCCAGCTATCCACCCAACCATCCACCTACTCATTAATCTATCCACTCAACCATACATGCATCCATCCATCCATTCATCTATCCATCCATCCACCCACCCACCCTCCCAGTTCTCATTCTGTGGGATTTCATGAGTTTTTTTTTTAATGCATAATGGTGTGTCTTTCTGGGTTATCTAGTGTTTCTACTATGTTTTGGTTTGTAATGGCAGGAAAATTGTCAACAAAAAAGGGAGAATTTTGTTCCCCATGTTCTTTTCAGTACATATTCAAAATTGTTATTCATCTGTTTCAAAGGAACTGCCTTTTACAAATAATACTCACACAAAATGATCACGTTTTCCCACTATTTTAATTTCTACTGAACCCGAAGATCATCATTTATTTAAAACCTGGGCTAACATATTCTTACTTTTAGGTGTGAAGGTGAATGTTTAGAATGAGAAGAGGAATAGTGGCACATTGTAAATTTTTTTAAAGTTGCTGTTTTACGTATCACAAAAAGTCAGACAATCGCATATCATTCTTATTGCTCTAATTTTCGAATTCACTTTCTTCTTCCTTGTATCTAAGTTGACTCTTTTTTTCTCTTTCAGATAACGATTTTGATTTATCTGATGCCCTCGGTGGTGAGTAACAACATCATTTTTTTAAATCCCGTCATTATTTGATATTAACATAGTAAATACAGGCACACCCCATACATTCCTGGCTCGATCCCAGACTCCCACAGTAATGGGAGTCATAGCAATTTTTGTCTTCCCAGTTCAATATGTTATGTTTACTCTCAACTGTACTCTATTAAGTATGCAACAGCATTATTTCTTTTTGTTTGTTTCTTTTTTTGAGGCAGAGCCTTGCTCTGTCACCCAGGCTGGAGTGCAGCAGTGCTGTCCGAGGCTCACTGCAACCTGTGCCTCCTCAATTCAAGTGATTCTCCTGCCTCAGCCTCCCGAGTAACTGGGATTACAGGTGCACCACCACGCCCGACTGATTTTTGTACTTTTAGTGGAGATGGGGTTTCACCATGTTGGCCAGGCTGGTCTCGAACTCCTGACCTTGTGATCCACCCACCTCGGCCTCCCAAAGTGCTGGGATGACAGGCATGAGCCTCCACGCTTGGCCAGCATTACTTCTAAAGTCAGTATATTCTAATTGAAAATACCTCATTAGGCCGGGTGCAGTGGCTCACACCTGTCATCCCAGCACTTTGGGAGGCTGAGGCAGAGAGTTGCTTGAACCCAGAAGGTGGAGATTGCAGTGAGCCAAGATCGCGCCACTACACTCCAGCCTGGGCTACAGAGTGAGACTCTGTCTAAAAAAAAAAAAAAAAAAAAAAAAATACCTTATTTTTAAAAACTGCAGATACAGAGACAAAGTGGGCACGTGCCGTTGGAAAAAATGATGCCGAGGGTCTGGCTTGGTGCAGGGTGGCTGCAAAGCTTCTGTGTGTAAAACACACACTATGTGCAAACCACCACAGGACAGAGTGCAGAGAAGGAGGTCTGCCTGTATGTGTCAACCTGCCTTAGGATAAAAACTATCCTGTTATATGAGGAAGAAAAGCAAGACGCCCTCGTTAAGATCAGTGGACCACCCTGGTGGAATAACTCTTACTCCTGTGATGGTCAGATGCCGAGCAAACTCGCCAGTCACTTGGGGAAGGGGCTAGCGGAGGTGAGCAAGGGGAGGTCCCCACGACAGAGAGGGGCATCCAGTCTTGTCTTCCTCTCTCAAAATCAGCACTTGCTCTCTCCATGGGTCTATGCCTTCCTTTTTCTTTTCTTTCTTTTTTATTTTTTTCCTGAGATGGAGTTTCGCTCTTGTTGCCCGGGCTGGAATACAGTGGTGCGATCTTGGCTTACTGCAACTTCCACCTCTCGAGTTGAAGCGATTCTCCTGCCTCAGCCTCCTGAGTAGCTGGGATTACAGGTGCCTGCCACCATGCCTAGCTAATGTTTTATTTTTAGATTTTTAGTAGAGACAGAGTTTCTCCATGTTGGTCGGGTTGGTCTCAAACTCCAGACCTCAGGTGATCCGCCCACTTGGCCTCCCAAAATGCTGGGATTACAGGTGTGAGCCACAGCACCCAGCCACACCTTCCTTTTTCTTCAGCTCTTCCTGTCTCCTCCTGCTCATCCAGAGCCCTCATGGAAGGGCATGGGAAAAAGAATGGAAGGAATTCCGTCTCATCACTGTCTGGCTCTGGGTCTTGTCATCCATTTGTATCTGTTTTCTGGGGCTACCATAAAAATGTACCACCAACTGGGGCTTAAACCACAAGGATGTATCGTCTTGCAGACCTGGAGATCAGAACTCTGAAATTGAGGTGTGGACAGGCCCACGCTCCCTCTGGAAGCTCTATGGGAGGGTCTTTCCTCTGTCTCCCTGCTCCTGGGGACTCCAGGCATCCCTGGGTTTGTGGCCCCATCACTCCATCCTCGGCCTCCATCTCCACGTGGACTCCTCTTCTGTGTCTCTGTCTCCTTTTCTTTCTCTTACAAGGACACTTTCCATTGGATTTAGGGCCACCTTACTCCAGGATAATCTCATCTCGAGACTTACATTAGACCCTATTTCCAAATCAGGTCTCATTGTCATGTTCTTGGCTTTAGGATGTAGACAAATCTTTTTGGGGGACCACTGTTCAATCCACTACAGATATATCCAGTTCTTTCTGGCGGCTCTAGAGGAGGACGCTTCCTATCTCTTCCAGCTTTTGAGGGCTCCTGGTGTCCCTGTGCTTGTGGCTACACTGCCTGTGTCTACGCTGCCCTCTTCCCTGTGTCTCTATATATCCAAATTTCCTTTTTTCTTGAGATGGAGTCTTGCTCTTGTTGCCCAGGCTGCAGTGCAGTGGGGCAATCTCAGCTCACTGGAACCTCTGCCTCCCAGGTTCAAGTGAATCTCCTGCCTCAGCACTCCCTAGTAGCCGGCATTGCAGGCATGCACAACCATGCCCAGCGAGTTTTTGTATTTTTAGTAGAGACAGGGTTTCTCCATGTTGGTCAGGGTGGTCTCGAACTCCTGACCTCAGGTGATCTGCCCTCCTCAGCCTCCCAAAGTGCTGAGATGACAGACATGAGCCACCACACCTGAACCAGATTTCCTTCTTGGGACAGCAGTCACTAGGACCTGTCCTAATCTCTTATAACCTCCTCTTAACTAATCACAACTGCAAGCACCCTCTTTACAAGTAAGATCACATATGGAGCTTTAGGGTGAATGTGGATTCGGGAGGAATGAGCTTCAACCCAGGATAGCGCCCTCTTCACTTTTTTATGTTTTACTTTTTTTTCCTTTTCTTTTTTTTGGGGGGACAGGGTCTCACTGTGTTGCTCAGGTTGGAGTGCAGTGATGGAATCTTGGCTCCCTACAGCCTCCACCATCTGGGCTCCAGCAATCCTCCCACCTCAGCTTCCCAAAGTGCTGAGGCGTGAGAGGATGGCAGACATGAGCCAGTGCACCTGGCCAGCTTTTTAATCTTACATCCTGCGGTGCAATGCAGGTGGTCTGAGTAGAAACCATGCTGATGGGGATCATCTTTTCCTGACCACCTACCCTTTCTTGGCCACTGGGAGCAGGTGTTCCCTGCCCTGGGAGGCACCCTTGCTCTTTCGACCTCCTCCTGACTGACTCCCATTCTCAGAGCGGGGCAGCCTGGGGAGAGGTCTGACAAAAGTGTGTCTTCTATAAGAAATGTGTTGGAAATAGATGCTCAGTACCACAAAACAAAATTGGCACTGAGACAAAGGACCTTTTAGCAACACAATTTTTACTTCTTGGACTGCAGGAAGGGGACCCTTGCTAGCCATCGTGCCACGAGAATACAGTGAACAAAGGAAAACACACGCATTTTTTCCTTACACATGTGGGGTCGTCCTTGCTGCTGTGTCTCATCTCCATCAGCTGGAGCCAGACCTTACCATCTAAAGTAAAACCCGATTGGCTGAAAACTTAAAACTTTTCTAAACAGGTGAAAGCCATGGAGAGCTGGGGCATGCCTGTGAGCACGTCCAGCACAGATATCTTGGTTAAAGTACAAGGACATAGAATGTACTACATGCCTGTAAGCATGGCATGTCTAACACTTACATAGGATAGGGCTTCACAGAGAGTTATTAGCACTTATGATTTAACAAGAAAGGAAAGTTTAAAAAGGAACTTTTCTGCTTCCTGCAAATGTGAACAGGCTTTCAACCATCAGTCCAGTGTCTCCTTCTCATGCGTACACGTTTGGCTCTGAAAGGGCAGTTTTTCTGCTAAATTCCCCATTCTTCTGCCTTCCTGGCTTACATCTCACTCACAGTCGCATTCAGTGTTGAGAAGTGAAGAAGAGGCTCCGGGTCTCTGGAAGCCATGGCCAGTGGCGGCCTCTGCCTGTCTTCTGGGCTCGAGTGTCATCCTGTAAACCTCAGCCCAGTGTGGGCTGGTGAGAAAAAACAATGCTACACACATTCTTCAGCTATTTCCAAGAAAATGCAACATCCTTCACCACGAAAGAGCTGGCACTTGTTTTCCCAGCTGCAACTTTTACTGACCGAAATGTCTTCCCTCTTTAGACAATGAAGACAGGAAACCCACAGCAACCCCCAAGAAGCCCAGCGCTGGTAAGAAAGACATGTTCCTAATGTGCAAAGAAAAAGAACAAAGCATTTTCTCTGACAGCAGGGCGGGACTCAGGCAACCAGAAAGAAGAGATGACTGATTGGAGTGGTCCGGATGGAGCCTGGTTAAGACTTGAATTGCGTTGTGATGATATTTCATGCAGTGATTCCAGTAAGAGACTGGTTGCTGATGTGAAATGTTTTGGGGGCCATTTGGGCAATATCTCTGGGTGCTTTTATTCTAAGGGTGTCAGTTACTCTGTCTTTAGTTTTGTTTTTTTATTTTTGAGACGGAGTCTCACTCTTGTCTCCTAGGCTGGAGTGCAGCAATGCCATCTTGGCTCACTGCAACCACCCTGGTTTGAGCGATTGATTCTCCTGCCTTAGCCAGTCGAGTAGCTGGGACTACAGGCACCAGCCACCACACCCAGCTCATCGTTGTATTTTTAGTTGAGATGAGGTTTCACTATGTTGGTCAGGCTGGTCTCGAATTCCTGAGTTCAGGTGATCCACCTGCCTCAGCCTCCCAAGTGCTGCGATTATAGGCATGACCCACTGCACCTGGCCTTTGTCTTCAGCTTTCCACTTCTTGGGAGATGAAGAATTTGGTGCTGAGACCCCTTCCCCTTTAATGACCAAGAAGTGGGCTAGTCTCTCAACCTGTGGGCGCACACCTCACTTGTTCTCAAGGCTGTTCTTTCAAACAAAACTCAGAAACGAGGGACAAATAATATATTGCCCAAGGCTAAAGCCCATTGTTGGATAAATGGAGTAAAAATTGGCCAGGTGTGGTGCCTTATGCCTGTAATTGCAGCACTTTGGGAGGCCGAGGTGGGAAGATCATGAGGTGAGGAGTTCAAGACCAGCCTGACCAACATGATGAAATCCTGTCTGTACTAAAAATACAAAAATTAGCCGAGCATGGTGGCACATGCCTGTGATCCCAGCTACTCAGGAGGCTGAGGCAGGAGAATCGCTTCAACCCAGGAGACAGAGGTTGCAGTGAGCTGAGATTGCACCACTGCACTCCAGCCTGGGGTGACAGAGTGAAACTCTATCTCAAAACAAGCAAAGAAAAAAAAAAAAACAGTAAAATGATGCCAAAACTTATAGCATCACTGTCTTGTCTTAGCACTTCTGATTTTTCTCATATAAAACATTAATAGCTCCACTTGATCGTTGGGCTTCCTGTCTAGAGTGTCGGCTCATGAGCAAAGGAACCCCTTGCCCCCAGATCCTTGAACTATGCAGTGATCCAGACAACACTGAATAAGTAGTTTTGAGCGTGTGAATTTGTATGATCATGGTTTCCTTGAGGAAGGGAGTGTAAATTCCCATACGTGACTCAGCATGGCTCAGTAGTTGCTCTTAGGCGGATTGCCAACAGGCATTCCTCAGTCTTGATTGGGTTTTCAAAATCGTTCTTCATACGAGAACACAAGATCTGAAGCCACGGCGAATTGTCACGTCTGTTGTGGCACCCATGTGGCGCCTGTGAGGGTTGCAAGAGGCACGTTCTGGACACCCTCTGGCCTAAATCCGATCATAGTCATCTTGTCACCATCTCTTAGGGTCTGTCTTTCAAAAGGTGTTCAGGACCTGGGAGGAGAGGATGGTACGTTGGGGAGTCAACAGGAAAAAATCCTGTGCAGGCACAGCTGGAGTTTCAATGCACAGCTGGAGTTTCAACCCTGTCCAGATGAAACAATTGCTTTATAAATTTCT